>JAUZNC010039702.1:0-17976 GCA_034780395.1 Vannuccia rotundouncinata | reverse complement strand
TTTATGGATAAAAATCACAATTGCGTTTTTTTTTCTGTGCTGCGTTTTTTTTCCTTAAAATGCTGGTGGCAACACTGATATGTATAACTAAATGTATATTTAATTACATCCAGTAGTGGGCTAACTTCTTTGTAGCCATTTAAGTATGTTTTGTTAAAGAATATTGATATTCTGATTTTCAAAGTATACCTTAAATTCAAAGCAAGGTGATTTATTTTGTAATAAAGGGGTAAAAAAATTTTGTGCTATTCCAGTTTTTCCCTTAAGTTGCAAAATCACCCCTGAAATTATATGGATAAGTCAAACTAATTATTTTCAAAAACAAATGAATATTGGTTCTCAAGCTAAAATATGCCTAACATAGGATTTAGTACTAATAGTAATAAGTTTCTGGAAAATAATTAGCATGACTTTTCAATGTAAATTTACTTGTAATATGTAGAAAACATTTAGTCATGAACAAGGTCTTTCAGTACCACAGAGCATGGTACCTTTCAATTCTGGAGACCATTGGTAACATTGTTGTCTCTATGACTATCATGTACATGTGGCAGAACTTTTTTCATCAAATAGTAGTTGTAGCATTAAAGAGAAAGCAGCTAAATTATTCTTTTTGATTTCCCAAAAATGGTTTGGAATTTCCAGATATTGGAGCAGTAATATCTGTGGCAAGAGAAGTTGCAATGACCATCATGCTGGTCTTTAGTGATTGTCATGTTATGATACTGACTAATTGCTGTTATGCCTTACAGATTGTTTGGGTTTGCGAATTCTCTGAAGTCTTCCCACACATGTGGTAGTATGGCTTCTTTGTTTATATAGGAAAAGAGTGACAATACTTACTAGCTAGGTCGACTATAGTGACATAACCGTAAGTCCAATATATTTTTTATTCATCTAAAATTGAAATCATCAGCATATTTTCCATTAAAAATTATACATGACTTACTTTACCATAAAAAATAACCTTTTAGGATATTTATTCAGTATAGATATTGGTTTCAATTTCTAAATTAATTATATAAGGACATTTCTAAAATGAGGTCCTGTCTGTTTTAAGATATAACCAGGTGATCTGTTCAATTGATGGATTTGCACAATCTTCAGATTAAGAAGTGCATTTGATGAATCTATAAAACCTGCACACACCTTAAAGTGCAGTTGATTGTGCATCTGTAATTTCTGTGTAAGATTTATGACTTCATAATATACCTATACAGGGTTCCCACCAAAATCCTTGAATTTTAGAGAGAAAATTCAAATGAACATATATCCCTTGAATCCTCCATAAATTTAATCCTATACGAATTATTATTTTTACTATTCATATTAATAAGTAAACAAATTTTACAATAATTTATTAGTAAATATATATACTGATTCATTCAAAACATCAAATTACTAACTTTTTAATAATCTGTTCTTTCATTTGTTTAAAAAAACACATAATGTCTACATTATAAGAGTTTAATGTGGGAATAATATAGTAATAATTTATGTAATATATCTTATTTTATTAATCAATATCTGATCAATATCAATACTCTGATACCTTAAGATTAAGAAAATTTTATGAACGCATCACATGCTGAGTGGTTTGCAGAAATCCACAAAGCGCTCTCTCTTAAATGAATTATAGAGCACAATTTAATGACAAAAAATCATCAATTTAAAAATTATTTCAGAGTATTAGAACATTAGGTTTTCTTATGACGTTAAAACTATATAAAACAGGAAAACATGTATTCTGTTAATCAAAAATTAAAAAGTATTGCTATTATTTATGGTTATAAATAACTTAGTAAGAATTTTAATATTTTTTCATCTGATAGATTTCAGTGATTAAGAGTCATGCCTAGACTCAAATTGCCAAAGTTCGGTAAAGCGGCCAAGAAAGTAGAAGAAAGCCAAGTGATGAATATATCTGAGCCAAATGACTTCAAGAGACATCTCCACGTGACTTATAATCCTGATACCGGTGAATTTGAAGGTATACCCGAATACTGGAGTAAGATGATAGCGCTGTCTAACTTCAGGTAACTATATCCCCTTTTGTAATTGTGATCAGTCGCATTTAATTAATTGGTTACATATTGTCATTTATATTACCGTTTTTAGTCAAGAAGAAAAGGCTTCCCATCCAATAGAAATCATTAATGCGATGACCATTATGCGGGATGTCATGAGCAATGATAAACCCAAATTTCTTGCGAACTCCAGTAATGCGAGTATAGCTGCCGACCTTGACGATAGTGAGCTTCTAATCTACACTTATTTAATATAACATTTGTTTAAATACTATTTTATCCAAATACGTTTTCAACTAGAAAGGTTTATCCTTGTTTTATAAACTAAAAATTCTCGTTGTGTGTTAATTTATATTTGTCATATACGACATTTATGATAAGCTTTGAAGTGACGATTACGTTTACTTTTTCAGACGAGGGAGATGAGGCTACTTCTTCAATGGCATCCCTGAAGCTCCATTCCGACAAGGAAGGAACCCCCGTGGCCCCGGTAGTGGAAAAGGAAGAAACCCTAGAAGGCGGCATTTCACACAATGGGGAGAAAGCAGGAGATACTCCACCTTCGTCCATACCTCCAAGCAGCCTTCCCTTAGCGACAGCTAAATCGGATAAGCAGAAGGTGGGTGTATTTTGTGCTCACTAATGTTTTAGTAACATGTGTAATAAAGTTTTCCTGAACATTGAATTCATGATTTAAATTGACACACGTGTCGTGGTTGAAATTCTCTATCAGACGCCTGTGGCCTCTCCTTCAAAGCCGGTCCAACCGAAGATAGCACCCAGCCCCACTCCCCTTCGAAGAGTGCGCAAAAAGAAGATGACTGACGACGAATTTTTCGCAGCTCTAGGTAGGTCACACAAGCTTATCAACTAGAAAATGTCATTTAAAAGTACATTATTATGCTAAATATAGTTTTTATTTTTTTATCTTTTGGTTTGATGTGTATATTAAGTCGTTATAGTTAGCGAAACATCCTTTTAAAGTAAAGACAAAGTACAACTAATTTTAGCAACCTGGATTCGTCTTCCGATAGTTATCTCTACATTGTATGATCTAATGTCTTATTGTCTAAATTTAGTTGACTGACCTTTCTCTTCATTTTCTGAACGATTGTATGTATATATTATTTACGAGTCTCTTTCCTGTATATGATGTATATGTATTGTAGGTTCCGTTGTGAGTTAGTCTGATATTACATTTAATTTTATATTACAGACAGTATCTTAACTCGGGGTGATCCTCTGGATAAATATGAACTCAATTCAACAAAACTAGGATCTGGGTAAGATTAGGTTTCGAAATTTAAATTGTTTCGAGTTTTTTTTGTGTGTATGCATAATATGTTAACTACGTGCACCCGTTATTTTTTTAAAACTTTTATCTGATAATAATTAGGACGATCAATATACATAGATTAGACGGATATACATTAAGGTTAAATCTGTTAGTCATCTGTTGGATATCAAAACTATCAATTTATAATTAAGTGTAGTTAAAAGAAAGTCGTAAATTATATGCATTATAACCAATGAAGGCTTTTTTATATAGATGGGTATTGACAGTGTCCCCAATTAGTTATACTACAATTCTAACCATTTTCTCCCAAATATCTACCTCGCCGTCTGCACTAATTGTCTGTTTAAAACTACACCGGAGCCTCCTAATATGTGGTTCGTTTTATGACTCACTGAGTTCCCGTTGGCAGGGGGATCTGTCAATGAATGAGTCATGTGATTGTGTTTGTTTTCTTTTTGTGCATTGTAATTTGCTGGTAATACATTGATTTAGTGTCTTCATATTGTTCTTAATTTGCGAAGTCTGTTTAAAACTTTTTCAAAATGAATTGCCAATAACTGGCTTCCCTAAAAAATTGCATTTTAAAAATAAAATATTCCAATAAAATAATTTTATAATGTACATAATTGAGTCCAGGATTATATCTTCTTCAAATATGAGATCTTTCAGTTTATATAATATAATAACTCATTTGCAGTGAAAACTAACCTATAGAAGCTGTGTATTGCTCTTTATAAATGGGACATCTTTTATGATATTTCGGTGGTGGTAAACGATGTCAATTTGATGTTAAAAAGTCTGAATTGGAACAGTAAAATTGAAAACCAGTAAAAAGCCTAAAATATCAACTTAACCTAAATATTTTTTAGAAGCGTGGAAGGCCTGCTATAATTGTTAATCTTTTTAAAAAATTCTTTTTACAATTGTATGGTGACATTCAGTTTTATTCAATCAAATTTATTTTTAATTTAAAGGGTATTGGCTGTATTTACGTTTTATCAATATTTTTCTTAGTATCTTTAAATTTTACTTGATAAATGTGTATTCATAGACTAACAAAATTGTAGACATGCCACCTTCCTTATACAGCCAGGTAAAATAACCTGCCGGGTAAACAATTGATTCTCGACACTAATTTCTTGAGTTAACTTGGAAGTCTATTTCAATAATCGAATCAATAATTAGTGTAGATAAATTTATAAATTATTTAGCCGGCAGGCTGAGATATAAATAATAGCGTTGTTAGTCTTTAGGTGAAATGTATGTGTGATATGTCTTTTATTATTTATTTTATTTAAACTTATTATTATTATTTACGAGTTTTTCCAACTTCGTTTGAACAATTAATCATATTAATAATGTTGATCCTATTAGTATCCAATAGAATGAAGGATCACTGAATATTATGATATTATATTAATAAGCTATTGTAGATATTTTTAAATGTCTTTTAAAAAATATCAGTATTTAATACAAATTTCATAGATGTTGAAATTTTGTCACATTTTTGTGGAATTGTCGTCAAGTTCCTTTTTGTGTAAGACTATATATAAAACGGTCTGTTGTATAGTTCTAATTAAATTACTTAATGTGGTTGACCACTTATGACCAAAAATGGCATTCATATTCTGGTTGTTGATTCAACTTTGTATCTGATCATAACAAAGGATACTTTTCATCGTCTTGCGCATATGTGTTTAATATGTCGTCAGTGTTATGCAGTGCTTCTTAAGATAGTAACCAATTCTATTGATTATTTATAGTTGCTCTTGTGTCGTAAGAACGAGGCTAAGATAAGCTCTGTGCAGAATGTAACAATTGCATACAATCAAGTTTTGTAACTGGTAGTGTCCAATGTTATATGTATTATTATTCTATAAATACATTTGATGTTATAACACTTAGAAAATCATCTTGTAGCGCTATCTTTATGTGGTGATTGTGCATTTGTGTCGTGAGATTATTACATAATGATTCAAAAATCGTTGTCTTGATTAAATGGTATTTTTAGTGCATTATTAATGTGTCCTTTGTATCATTGCAGATTTCCAAAATATAAAATTCTTGGAAATATTAACAGTTTAAATATTCTTTTGTAGAGAGGTTATTGTAAACTATCCTCATATTACAGTGCTTCAGGGACTGTGCGGCTGGCCAAAGACAAGACGACTGGGGCGCATGTAGCCATCAAGATGATGGTGCTTGACAAGCAGCCCAAGAAGGACCTGATCATCTCTGAAATCCAAGTGATGGAATGCACCCGTCATGATAACATTGTCAACTATGTGGAGTCCTATCTCGTCAATAATAAGGAGTTGTGGGTTGTTATGGAGTTCCTTGATGGAGGACCACTTACCGATGTTGTTACAGAGACGATCATGGAGCCAGCTCTTATCGCTTCCGTTGTCAAGGAGTGTCTGAAAGCGTTGGCTTTCTTGCACGAACATAACATCATTCATAGGTGAAGATCAAGAACATTGTTTATATTTTAAAACAGTGAAACAATTGTTAAGATAACTACTGTGTTTAAAATGGATGTTTTTCAACCTTTTTTTTTCTTCAGAGATATCAAATCAGATAACATCCTAATAGGCAAGTCAGGTCAAGTCAAGGTGACGGATTTCGGTTTCTGCGCACAGCTGGGCTCCCGCCAGAGTAAGCGCGTCACCATGGTCGGTACACCCTATTGGATGGCTCCTGAGGTTGTCAACAAGTCCATTCAATATGGCAACAAGATCGATATTTGGTCCTTAGGTATCATGATCATAGAGATGTTGGATGGAGAGCCTCCTTACATGAGCGAACAGCCAATCAAAGTGGGTCAATTGGCATAATATTTCTTCTGTTTGATTGTTTTTAGTTTTAATTACGAACATAATAATTATTAGGTGCCGATCAAGAAAAACAATATTAAGACATCATTGTATAGACAGACTTTATGAATAACTAATTATTGATTGAGAAGTCAACGAATTATTTAATTTATACTATAGATTTTAATTATCAACTGTTCAAATGAGGGACTGTCTATGATTACCAATTAAATTTCTACGGTTGACTTAAGTTTTACTAAGAAACCACAGTAAGAATAAGGACCTTCACATCACGTTTCATTATGGTATGCTTAAGAAATGGACTAATCAATTAATAGGGAGGATTCAATTCAAAGGGAGTACCAACTTTTGTTTATGGACGTTTATGAACATTTGGTTTGTTTATGGACATTTGGAGAACATAAAAATGTCATGCTGTAGAAAATTTGACTTTTTAATTAGGCAAAAATTCATATATTTTACATTTAAAAGTATAGTGCCCAACATATTAATACATAAGACCATGCAGAATGATTATTAGAAACTGTGTTTTACTTTTATTTAATTTAAAATATATTATTATAGTATAAAATGAGTGTAACATAATGTTCAAAATCAATAAATAATGAAACAATATTCGAGCCGTTATTTTGAACAATTTACATAATTTTCTGAACAATATATTAATTATATTGAATATATTTCACTGTTACTATTTATTGAAGAAAAAATATTTTTTACTGCCTTCTCTTTCCTTAAAAATAGACAAAATACTATTCCTAAAGGGATTTAGGCACAATGTATATTAACCGAGGTAAAGTAAATGTTTTAAAAAACTAAATGAACATGAAAGTCAACGGTTTCATAATAAAATGTTTAATCACTCAACATGTTTCGTTGTGTATACAACCTTATCAAGAGCATGAAATAATTAGAATGCAAATTTTAAAAAGAGTACAATGAAATAATAATAGAGCATTAAAACAAAAAAGCGAAGAATACAAACAAGTTAGGATACTTTGAGGAAGAAAGAGCAGCCGTTATACGGGGGAGAAAGAGATTTAAATAGACGAGCTTATTTCATTTAGATGTCAAAATTAGTTTTACCAGAAGAAATACCTCTAAAAGAATTAATCATTTAATTAGAACAGCAGGAAGTACAAGAAAGAAGATGAGAACCTATTTGAGATTTATGCTTAATTACTGGATTATTTGTTGACAATCGCGTATTAACCAAGTTCTATCAAGGAGCATGGTGATAGGTAATTAGTTTAATTCATTATTCAAAAAAATATGTACATTTTGTTTATAAATCATACAACACCCCAATTTTTCAGTTTTATTATACACGGACCCCCCCCCCCCTCAAAAGTCAACATGAAGTATGGTCAAAAATATATACAAAGTGGTTACTTATAATCATAATTTTGAGCTGAGTTTAATAAAATTAAAATTATGAACATAGGTTACTGCCTTCTACCATTAATTTATATCCAAAGTAGGTACCAACAGCACTATTTTTTCCAGAATGTTAATTTTTGAAATTTATTTTTTCTAACAAAGAATGATCTAGTGAATTTACTACATAGCTTTTATTATAATAATTATGTGTAATGGATAATAAATTAAATTAGTCACCTAACTGTGTTTATCGTGCTCCTTAATACGCGATTGATCGAATAACGAATAAAACGAATAATCTAATATACAATAACAGTCTAATATACACTGTGCCTATATCACTTTGAAATAGTTTTTTGTCTATTTTTAAGAAAGGAGAATTCAGTAAAAATCAATACATTATTAAATAGTAAAATTAAAATATATTCAATATAATTTATAAATATATTGTACAGAAAATTATGTAAATTGTTCAAAATAACGGCTCAATTTTGTTCCATTATTTAATAATTTTGAATTTTATGCTATAATAATATATTTTAAATTAAATAAAAGTAAAATGCAGTTTATAATAATCCTTCTGTATGGTTTTATGTATTAATATGTTGGACATTATACGTTTTTTATATGCTCATAAATTCCCATAAAAAATGTGGTGCCTTTGTCCGACCTGTAACGATTCATTGTATTTTTGCCCGTAAGCGACCTCACTACTATGCCAAATTGAGGCTCTAACATAACGTTTTTTCATAAAATTATCATATTTCTTATCTTCAATACTATTTCCAATGTATGTATGCTGATCATTTTATCAACATCAGTTAAAGTTTAAGGGTCGTTATCGGAGCTGCAGAAGAAAAATAGTTATAATAAGAAAAATGACGAAAATGTGCGACTTTATATTTCGAAGTCTGTAATTCGTCTTCCTGATTAATTCACGGCTGCGCTACAAGATGCACTTAGATTAATTTCGAAATTAAATAATAGTTCGTTTTTGAATAGTATATATTTCAAAAATGCATAGTTTTACGAAGCTTTAAAAGTGTAGTTATTGTGAATACTATGTTATTGAACATATATTCTAAATAGCAACTAAATTCAATGTCAAACAGAATCGCAGCTGCTTGATATTCTCTATTATAAATATGACAGAAGTCTGCATTGTTACTGATAATAAGAACCTACACACACGTGACTCACTTTCAATAGTGTTTTTAGAAATGAAATAGTTGTTCGAGTAGATCATATCTAAGTTTATGATTTGTTTTGTTGTTGCCTCAATACAACAATCATTTCTTTGTATATTGTTTTGATAATTATATTATTATTGGTGGTTTTCACATACTACTGTTTAGTAGTGTTTAAAATATCTTCGGATATTTATGCCCAATTTCTTTTATGTGGTTTCTAATAAGATAATTAGGGAGAAATGTGACTTCTAATTGAATGACTATATTATAATTATTAATGTAGACAAAATTTCCGCTAAATTACCTTTTGAAATTAAAAAAAAATATTTTATTTAAACCATTATTTATCAAAATATGATTGATGTTTATCTGTTTTTTATCACCTATTTTATTATCTTTAGATAACCTTTTTAGCTTTTATATTGTAGTATATTATATAATATAAAGAGTCGAATAATGTAACGATTAAAAATAGGCCTGAAAATAAGACTCTAATTATTTTCAATTATTACATTGAACCAAAAAATGGAACTAGTCATCTAAATAACGACAACCAGTAGAAAGTTCCCCAATGAATATAATATGTATAAATATACTTGATAAAGCGAGTATCAGTTTTATCGACATAGATAAATGATCGAATGTGTTGCGCTCGCTGTATATAATTATGATTGTATATTTATTGCATATTAAACCACAAAAAACCACGTATTATAGGTATAGTAAGTGGCATGTCTTGGAGTAACTGTCTAAAAACATTGAAATTATTTCCCCTTATTTCAGGCCATCTACCTGATTCAAACCAACGGAAAGCCTGAATATAAAAGCAAGGAACGTGTGAATCCCGCTATGCGCGATTTCTTAAACAAATGTCTCGCTGTAAACCCAGAAGATCGGGCCACTGCTTCCGAACTCCTCCAGCATGAATTCCTCAAGACGACAAAGCCACTCACCAACCTGAAGCCATTGGTAGAGGCTGCCCGCAAGAACCTCGGCAAAAGTGATTAAGAAGAAGAGGATTTTTAGTTGACTAATTAACTCACAAGGACACACATTGCATACCATTACTATACAATACTGTTTTAAACTGTACTAATTATATGCATCTTTCTCTCTCTCTCTACCTACCTATAACAGCTTTCAGGCTGTCAATACATGGAACATTGTAGAAAAATAAACCCGGATTAGTCATAACTGTCTGTGCTTAACGAATTAATACGTTTTGAAATTCACTCGATATTCAGCTGACACAAATGATCGATGAAGTAAACTATAAACTATCTATACATCTTTTTTAATAATGGCTCTTGAGGTGTACAGAGTTCTAATCATGGTTTTATTCAAAATTCACACTATATACTACATTCTTACTACTAATTATGACTTTCTACTCCCATCCATTTATTACTATGTACCGTTTAAGTAAAACATCATAAGTATATGCACTAATGAAAACAATGTTTTGTACAAAATATTGATGGGAGTATTTGATACAATTAGGAATTGTGGACTGGCTACTTATTTCGATGGTGAGACAAGTCAAACATTTTTTATTGCTGAACAATTTGACACTCATCCGATTATAGTGGATTTACAATTAAAACGATATTACTACATAATATAACTTAGGAGTCATTTCTCATCCAAAGCTTGCCTGTCGCCCCCAGATTTCACCTTGCTCCTCCTCCAATTATCTTTCTCTCCCCTCCTCTACAAATATAGTGAGCCGAAACCATTAGACTGTGTCACACAACACCCCTTTCTCTGACAGTTGATCATGATAATATTAATTTTAAATCATAAGTACGCATGTTTAAGTATTCTTTTTTATATCAATGTAACTTTTCTTTATTCTTGTTATTCTTGTTACTTTTTAGTTGAACAACCTATAATTCGTGGTGGCTTACTTCATTATAATAATATGTAAGCTTGTGATAGCGGGCATCTTGTGTTTGATGCCATTTGACTTTGTTTGCTGTTGCATAAATAAATATCACTTTTAAACAGGATGAAATATAATTTTACCATCTGTACAAAAACAGACTTACTTTTGTTTTGTTTTGTGTGTTATCTCTCTATAGGAAGTTAATTTGTGTCATTCTAAATTTCGGTTTATTACTTGTTTGATAGTTTTCTTTGAAAAAAGGTACAATTTTCAAGTCTTTTATTTTGTCCTGCAAATAATTTAAACAATTGAAAACTTTGCTTTAGTGAAATTAGCATTAATTACGCACAAATTTTTATTTAGCTAGCTGGCTCAAACTCATGAATGCTTACTAAGAACTTAATAACACATATAATGAAATGGCACTATTTTTTTCTTTTAAAACTTTTCTCTAAATAGTCGGAAATAAATTAGGATCGTTTTAATCTACAGAGCATTGAAAATAGTGTCTTGAAGCAAAATCTGTGTGTTTGCGGAACTGTGTTCATTCTACAGATTTAAATACATCATTTTTCGAACAATATCAAAAATTGTTCATCTTATAAATGTTCGTTCACCTGCCATGATTTTCAAATATTACTGCGTGATGAAAAGTTTTATCGCAATATCATCATCCAAACTATTTGGATCATTATTCAATAATAATAATTTTATTGTTTGACAAACAAAAGCTATTACAAATATGGTTTACGCTGACGTATTTTAGGCAAAACTATAATTAATATTTTCAAACGAACTGTAAATAAAATTGTTTTAACCCTTGTCAAATTTAGTGGCATCTGCATAAAGTTTTCTTGTTATATTTCCATCTATACATGACGTGATATAGTTAATATATTTAATAAAGAAAATAGCATCCAAACAGAACCTTGAACAACCCCAATAAATAATGGATTATATATGACAAATTACCATCTACGTATTTAGTTTGAGTGCAGTCTGAAAGAAAATTAGTTATCTAATTTATCAACTCATAATCTATACAATAAGGTTACCTTATTAAACCAACACTATCAAAGACTTTAGCAAAATCAATCAATGTATATAGCATAGGCGTCGATATAAGGCGAGGGCTTGCCCCCTCAATAATATAATTGGGGGGGGGCGGAAACGTATATTTGTGCCCCCCCCCCCAAAAAAAAAAATTGTTAGTTGATTTTTTTTTCATTTGAATATTATATTACGTTGTAGTTATAAAACAACGAATGATGTTTATTTTTCAAAATTAAACCTACAATTGCAGCTTCTTCCGGATATTAATTTAAACCAAAAGGTGTGAAATCAGTGACGAAACTGCAAACACATTCTATGCAGTGTGATGCTTTCAACGATCAATCAATTTTCATACTGCTACTTAGTGGAATTCACAAGTTAATGAAACTCTACTGGACGATTTCTATTATAACGTTCACGAACAGCAGAACGTACGTTTTCTGTGCTGAGACGAGTAAAAACGTACCTAAGATCTATAACGATATCATAAAATCGATTGAATCACTGCTTGATTATGCACTATTTAAAGAAAGAACAGATTCGCTAGCTTGATCTTGTTAAAATCGTCTCCGACTTTGTGTCTTGAAATGAAAAACGACGTTACATTTTTGGAATCTATTCAATTTGTTACATAAATTAATAACTCTACAATCTACTGTTAAAATTATTGTAAAAATACAGAAATTATCGTTTTGTTTCAATATGTAAAATAATTTAAAAATTGTGCCCCCTCAACGCCTATGTATAGTGCATCAGTTATGTTGTTAATTATTAAGTGTTGGAATATACACATTTTAAATATTGTATGTTTAATTTAAATTTTTGTTTAATTAAAGATTGTAACTATAGTGACTTGTTTGGTGTATTTCAAAAGCTTCACAGTATTATTTACTAACTATTTCCGCATTAGTTTTATCACAATATGACAAATTTGAACAATATATAGTAATAATTGTGTAGTTATAAAGTACTCCATATCCGAAGAAAATAACATCTATAATTTAAAAAATGTATGATAATTGAAAAGATTTGTGATTACTATTTGTTTGCATAAAAATATTGGCATTTGGTATACTATTTATAAGTAGTGTATTTTGTTATTACTATTATTAAATATTTAGTGGAAAAAATGGAAGGTATTGCTAAAACACTGAGAATATTTTATTTGTTATTGATTAATTTAAGGTTTCAAGCTTTCAAATGCGCGTTATATTGGATGAAAAGATGTATTTTGTTGTCCGTTCTGCCGTAAGTGTTGATAATTTATCAATCATAATTAAATCTTATTAAAAAGAAACTTCTTTTAATAAATAGTAAAATAATCAATGTTGATACTTAGTTATAAAACTACATTACAACAACAAAAAATTCATTTCAAATCGTAATATGTTCTAAATCTGAAGTATTTCATAAATATTTGGGGTTGTATTCACTATTTTATTTAAATTCTATAAAAACAAATAAATTTTGGTTTTAGAAAAATACCATAACAAACTTAATTTTTAGAAAATTTAGATTTACGAAAAATGTTACTTGTTGCCTTCTTGTTTTATTGTGAATAGTAGATACAGTGTACTTGTTGCACATATAAATTGTGTATAACATTTTATAAACTGAAATTAGTAAAAAGGACTTCACAACATGACCTTATAAGAAATCCAGCAGAACACCCTATTTGCACAACTTTTTTCTGTATTATAAGAAACTAAAAATAGAGTCCTAACTTTACTATTGATTCTATTTTTTATTAAGAAGTGTTTTGCATAAGTAATTAGATTCCATGTCTACTACGAGTTTTAATATATAATACAATTGTACAGACTGTACTTTGTACGTATTACCAATTTTCGCTAACTCTCTTTTGCATATACATTCCATTTTATCAATAATTGGGGTTATTATTATTAATATTACTCAAGAAAGTGCTGGTTTGCTTGTAACTTGTAATCTATTTTAAAAAGGGTTGATAATCCAATAATAATTGGTGTGTCAAATTTAGGGAGAAAATAGAGGCTCAATAATCACCTTCTTGAAAGAAGAATACCTCATTTCTGTTTTGTATTGCTCTATAGTTCTACACAATTTTATAGAAATCATTGGTAATTCAAAATTTGTGCTAATTTGATTGCCTTGTACTATTTTTTTTAAAAAGCACACATTTTAATTCTTATCACAATATAACATGTCTGAATATTTATTACTATTATTTATTTCAAAAATATATTCTCACATGAATATTAATGTCAATTAATTATACTTTTTATTTTGAGTGCAAAATGAAGTTACTATGATTCATATTATTCATTTATATCTCTGTAGATAATTCATATGCATAGATAATTCTTCAAATCAAGATTTATATTTTTTTAAACATTATACACAACATAAAAACAGTTTTTGGTCAAAGAAATAAATAAATAAACGCAGTCATTTCTGGCTCATTGTGTAGAAAACTATTTAGAAATAAGTTAACCCAGTTGATATATTGATTAATTAATATTATAATTCCCTAAACATAAACAGATTTATTCCTAAATTCTTAATGGATTTTCGTATCAAAAGGTACCTAATAATATTCAGTTGTCAAAAATCTATTTTCAAGATATGATTTTTTATTGTATAAATGTGATAGAAGATTTTACTCATATTCAAAAAAAAGGAAGGGCAGTAAGTTTTATACAGCCACTGGCATAAAATTAATAAAGTTTATCAGAATTCACACTAAATATGTAAAGAGTCTAAAATATTTATAATTAATTTATCCCTACACTTAACCATAATTGAATTATCTCTGGGGATTTAGCTTCCCTGCAAGATATTAAGCTATGCATAATGTTGATTGATTTTAGAAATTTCTGCTACCATCTCTTTAAGAAAATTTGTATAAACACCCATACATTGCAACCTTATCTCAATTAATTATTGATCTTTATGTCAACGTGTTTGTTTACAAGTTTTTAAAAATAAATATTTAGGTCAACAGACTAATATAGAATACAAAGAACGGTATCTTATAGTATAGTATAAATTTAAAGGTCATTTAATTTTTCAATCAATCCATTTGGTAAATGTTTGTTGAATTTCTGCCCAAGTTCATCTCAAATTTGCATAGTTCAACTATCCGACTTTTCGTAAAAGTTATAAAATATTTTAATTATCAATTCAAGAAGTGCAATATACCGGATGATATAATCGTATTATTATATCTGATATGGCGAAGTGTGTCAGATAGCACATAATAAAATACAATACAATTATATTACAACATGCAGATTTTTAATAATAAAAGTAAAATCAAAACACCGCAGTGATGAAATATCCGCTAATAAAAAACTACAATACAAACCAAAATCTAATTTTCACATAATATGTACTTTTAACGACGCATATAGGCGTACAGCCTGTCGTCTAAATGATCGATAAAGCTTTATTATTTATATAACAATTTGTAGACACTTGTTATTAATTTTATTATTGAAATAAATTGCCTATGTATATTCCAAGCTTAATGCAGAAAATAGGGCTATTTTACCCATTAATATCGTAATTATATCGATGTTATTATGGTATCAATGATTTCACCGACTATAAGGAAGCTGTGTTAATAGTTTTTATTTATTAGTCTATGAATGCACCCCTATTGAAATGGTGACTCTTTTATACTCATGAATTATTACATGAATCCTATCTAAATCAATTTATGATTGTTATTTAAATATTTTCTATTTTATTTCAAATAAATTAATAATATTTCATTCTTTTCCGATTACAACACAGTAGATATTTTGTAAGTAATCCAATTTTTCTAGTTATGTTTTATAATAATAATGAGAATTACATAACATTAATTTTATTTATTGTTTATGCGGTTTATTTTTTATTTTTGGTTCTCGTTCTATCTCGCTCTTAATGAAATAGATCGCTAAATGAAATGGTTTTATCCATAATTTAAACTAGTTTTCATATAAAATCGAAACTCTCTTTATTAATCACAAAAAAATTTAAATTTTAGTCATATTAATTAATTATTTAATAGCTTGCTCATCGTCGAAACAATATTTCTTTTTCTAAAATCATTTATCAAAAATCAATAAAACTGTTTTAATAATAATTGCAACTTTTGAAAAATGCTGATGACAAGTTTATTTACTACGAACATATTTATAATTTTACTAATTATAAATCATAATATTCAGAGTCATATTATAGTACACTATTTACTGTTAGATCAATTTAAAATATTGATTTGTATCGATGATCAATTGCTAAATATGAAGAAATTCTAATCTTATCATATGCAAACTATATATGTTATTAAATTTGATCGAACCATCTGCTATGAATATGTTGATACATTTTGAAGAAATTTAATCACTAACTCACATATAATTTATATTTAAATGATATTTTAATCTTTTTAATAAATTCAATTTCAAGATATATGTTTCACTAATAATAAACTCGATTTTAGCCCGTTTTTATTTGGATTCGCATACGAAGGTTTATTTTCTATCGTCACTGGGTAGATTGTGAGATTTTTAATTTTTATTAATACTTTTTTCGGATTTATAATAGATAGTTTAATATTCTCTGATAACGTTTTGTAAATTGAATACCTATAATTGATACACGTCAATTATAATCTATAATTCGTTATATTTATTTTATTGTTTTTACTGTTTTACGGATAATTAAATTAAAATATTTTTATATATTAATTTAATTCATTAAACATTATTTAGTTTAGAATACAGAATAGTTAGGTTCAATAAAGTGTGCATCCTTTGTTTCAAATTTAGTTTCAATGATTAATGACAAAGCGCCAATAGAACTATATTATAATTCTGCTTTTTTGTATTATCTAGAAATAAATTCTCCCCCTCTAGCGAAGAACACTCTAGAATCAATACCAACGTGGAATATTTTATAAATAATAAATTAACAATAGAATTGAATTCTAAGTATTCATAGAATTCAATTGACATTATTGTTTGATAGAAGCAATGTTTATCAGTATTTAAATAAATGACAGTCCTATTGGGATCACTATAGTTACACTATAATGTGGCATTTTGAACCATTAGATAATCAAATAATTACTGCATTATTCGATTTCACCGCAGATTCTCCCTATAAAACCTGACTATCCAATCAGAATCACTTAAAACTAATCATAATTCTATTCGACTTGTCCATTCGTGCTACACTGGGAAAAGAAAAGAGGATACATCAGCCTTTGTTCTCTTGGTACTTACTATTCCTTCCAACTGACATTAAGCTCTAGCTAGCTGAATGAGGAGGCTACTTGACTTCTAATTTAGTGGCTTTAAGAGCATCGGACAGAACCCAATTTCGTCAGAATCTGAAGAATCTTTCATATTCCTGTGGTTGATTTTTGTTTTTCTTCTTTCGTTCATCTTGTGAGGGTGAGAACTAAAATAATGCCACTGAGCAAAGAGAAGACTACTCTGGTCAAAGGGAAATTCCGAATTCTTAAACGGATCAATACGGTTCACGAAGATGGAAGTTTTATGAATGGGACTTCATCGGTGAGTCGAAAGGTGAACTGTAAAGTAACATTTGATGTTTTGTTTCAGTTGTGAAATATAATGGTTGAAATTCAGGCGTTTTCCTTAATTAAGAATCGGATTAGTTTCTATCTATGTAATTATGTGACATTATCTGTGGCGCAATATTTAACTGTAAATTAAGGTGACTGACTGCCTCTTTCACGATTAGGGTATTCTTTTCAGATATCTTATAGCATGTTGATAAAACTTATAAGTATTTCTTAAAAAGAAAAACTTGCGACGAAAATATCTCTTACACTCGATATCATTAATTTACCTATGTTGAAAGTTATACTTAAATTAATTAGAAAATGGAAATAGCAAAAAATCCGCAGAGACATTACTCCTAAAAAGGAATTAGCTAATAATTTTTAAAATATTTATTTTTCTCTGATTTTGACTGTCTGTAATACTTCCTTTTAATACTGTCTGAGTTTAGTCGTATTTTGCATTTTTAAATATACAAATTAGTAAATTTTGAAGTTGTATTTATAATTTTCGTTAATAATATATAATTATAAAGTAAAAATTTATTGGTTTATTATTTTGAAAATTAATTGTGTATGGTACTAAATAAATATTAAATAAAGAAAATATAAAAATTGATCGTATACACATACATTTATATTAAATCTCCTCCATAAATCACCGAAAGAAAACTATGGAGAATTGATATTTATTTTAAATAGTTGTCTTTAATAGAAAATTGCTCGTATATTTAGATATCCAATCTAGAATTT
>JAUZNC010039691.1:0-17976 GCA_034780395.1 Vannuccia rotundouncinata | reverse complement strand
CTAATAATATTGAATTTTTGCCAGGATCGACAGAAACCGATACTAAGTGACAACAATCAGCTAGATTACCAATCTATTTTAACTTAAACAAAGATAGTATATCCATGCTTAATTCTAAAACGTTAATGTCTTTAAATATATATTCATCCTTCTAAGGAAATTGTTATCATCATTCTACGTTATAACCTTTTTTATTTGTAGATATGTTTATTCAAAATCTAAAACAGAACAAAACAGTCCGAAATATATTTACTGGAAGCAATTTTGGTAATACCAGTTTTACTCTGAGTTCCAAGTTCGGCTTTTTACCGAAGGCTTTGTGAAAAATAACTTACCTTGATATAATCGGATGCCTATTATTGCGCATTTGGACTAATTTTCCGAAAAAAAACAATGTTATACTGTTGCTAATAAAGCTTTCTACTTGTGGATGCCTTCAAGCTTTTTTATATCGATATATTCACGCCATTTTCGGCGTGTTGAATGGTCAGCGATTTTTTTCGAAGACGCCGAAAACACTCTCGTCTTTTGAATCCGAAATGATAAATAATTGTCCTGAACACTTCATCTTGCAATATTTTTGGTGCTGATCGATTGAAATAAGAATTCCGTTGAACAATATCGTTGAACTTAATATTTGTTCTATCTATAATGTATTCTAATATAAACTAATAATTGTTCTTTGATTGGCATGTCCTTCTTCTTTATTCAAACCATCAAGATTTGAAATTCTTCAAATTTTCGGCTTACTTTTCGGCCAAAGAATTGATCAACAGGTTCATTAGTTCCAGATAAATCATCTCGTAAGCACTGATTCCAAATATTTAGTTGCCTATTACATTGTTCAAATTAATCATTTCTCAAACAACATCAGACAAAGAATGAAGAATAAATAAAGTATTTAAAAATTAGCTTCCAGCAAAGAATCACAGATAAACAGTATCATAATACCGACTAACAATTTTTTGAAATTTAAACATCGCGTTAATGTTGAGGAGCTGATTAGAATAAATTATATAGATTATAAATAGTTTCTACACAGCCTAGGGTAATAGGCACTCTTAACTGCAGTTGTTAAATATGTTTGCAGACATTCTTTTAAATAAAAGGGGGGGGGGGTATTTGGTGGATACATACGAAAGCCCCACGTTCTGTGATAGATAAATATTGGTTCGGGGTAACTTCGGCGAAAGAGTCGTCAAAGTGTTTGGGGTTGGTTCCTGGTGACAGGCTGAACGACATCTGTGACGTGTAATATTTGTGGTTATCCTAAAATAGAATGGAAAATATAAAATACAAGTGCGTTCTATAGTGATTATCAATTGTAGTAATTAGTTATTACAATGACTTACTCAAGATTAAAATAGAAGGATTTCAAAATAAAAAGATTGTATATTGTAAATATTTCATTTTATAATGTTTGCATTTCATTTCTTTTGTGAATAGAAAACAAAGGGATACAACTACACAATAAAACTACCATATACGAAGGCCATCTAACTGTTAATTCAAATTTATTTGCCGAACACGTAGAGGGTAAGGAAAGAATTTCATTCGTAAAGAAATAATTTCAACTTTTATTTCGAGAAATTGACTTCACAGCCCTTGTGAACGACGAAAATTCCGTCATCTATAGCTTTCAATATCTATTTCAATTAAAATCCTGTTATTTCGTTGGCAGTCTATAACTTTCAATATTTATGTCAATTCAAATCCTGTTATCTCGTTGGCAGTCTACAACTTCCAATATCTATGTCAATTCAAATCCTGTTAACTCTTTGGCAGTCTATAGCTTTCAATATCTATTTCAATTCAAATCCTGTTAAATCTTTGACTGTCTATAGCTCTCAATATCTATGTAAATTCAAATCCTTTGTCTGTCAATAGCTTTATATTCATGTAATTTGTTAGCCTTTTCATACCAGTTCCTTGTTGTTTTCATTTTATTTAGCTTAAAACATTTCTGGTGCCAATCGTTAATGAAAGCGAACCATTACATTGATTCGAACTAGATGTCCAATCCAGGAGTGATAGAAAAGTGTTTCTACACAGTTTCGATAGTATAATTGTCTTATTATGGATACAACATTTGGTTTTCTGGCATTTAATAAATTACACTGCAACCATTCAATGAGTTCAACTAAATAATTGAGTGTTGACTTATCTATCATGGATGTCAAATCATATTGACTCATGATCCTACATTGATTTCAGCAAGGTAAGCTAACTGTACTTCATGGAGGATATCTTCTAGATACCAAGCCAAGGATCCTCGTCTCAAACTTCGGCTTTGAGCCAATGTCAAATACAAATCAATCGATATCTTCGTTCCTCAGTAAGAACGTTTAGTCTAGCACTACTCTTTGTTCATAACATAGTCATGAACATTCCAATGGAAACAGATAATGCATTAGCGCAAATAATTGAATCTGAACAAGCCTTCCGAAATTAATATTCAGCCTTGACAATCCTGATAAATATTATTGACAAATTTTATAAACGTTTAGATTTTTCGTATTGTTATTGATTGGATGTATTTAATTAAATTGTGATGTACTCTACTTTTGATTGTATAATGATTAGATTTTGTATTCAGTGTACAGATAATTTAAATAATTCTTAAATAAATAGTATTATATCGCTTGATAAAGTTGAAATTCAAGGAGAAAATTTTTTAATATATTTACTGTAATATTTGTTCCCTCGGAAAGTCGACGATATCTTTGAAGAACTGTCAGTCTTGGGGATGAATTGAAGTTCTCTAATTCATAGTTAACTTCACCTAAAAGAAATGTTATGAAACATTTAACTAACTCTTTATATCAACATATTTTAATGAATAATATTTGTAATCCTATTATTAAAATAGCTTGAGTAACAGGGAAGGTATTTCAAAAACAGATTATTTATTATTCAAATAGCTTGAGTAACAGGGAAGATATTTATAAAATAGATTATCTATTATTCAAATAGCTTGTATAACATGGAAGGTATTTATAAAATAGATTATTTATTATTCAAATAGCTTGTATAACATGGAAGGTATTTATAAAATAGATTATTTATTATTCAAATAGCTTGAGTAACAGGGAAGATATTGACATTATTTCTAAAAATTGAATATAATATATTGAATACAAATATTATTTACAATTAAGTGATTTTGATTTAGTAGATCCCTCTTTTAGTAAATCTCAACAATAATATAGAGAAAATGTTGTTTTATGGAAGTAAAAATAGAATTATTTATACTATTGAAAATAATTATGATATGGTTCTTATAAAATAAGTATTTAGTAATAGATATTATGCATATATAATACTGATAATTGATTTTTTAACTTTAAAAATAGACAATATGAAACTCCTTCCTGCTGAAAACAGAAACCACAAACACCATCATTGTGCAAATGGAAATCCTGCAGACTCAAAAAAGTTCTTTGCCTCAAGAAAAACTGTGTATATAATTTCACATGCATTAAATGTAAGTCTTGTTATATTGGCAGTACTGTTCATGATTTACATTCTGGCCATTTTTAACACATTAATAACCCTAATAGCTCTGGTTTTAAGCACAATTTGCTTTTATTCTAGCTTTTGACAGTTACCCCAAGAATCTTAGATTCAAAGAAAGAATTTATTAAAATTACGCACCATTACCTCTCAAATCAAGGCTAATGACGTTAATAGCCTCATATTCTAACTCTCCATTTTATGCTCTCCCAGCTTTGTATTTGTATATTCCATTTACGTTTACTTCTTTATCGATTTTACACTATTTCACACACCTTTTATTTCTCACCGGTATCTATTATATTCATTTTATTATGTAATGTATTTAAGCTATTATTAATTCACAATGTATTACATAATTTATGTTTACTGCTATATATTTGTTAATTAGTAATAAGTAATATATAATCAAATATGATTTATAAATTAAAAGTACTAAATATAAATAGGATATATATATTCATAATTTGTATTAGTTTTACTATTAATTTCATATAATGGAATAATAATGTATAATACTATTCAATAGATTTAGAATGATAGCTATATCTAATTTAAAATACTTCGATTTTTATACTTAACATATTGTATTACGGATAAATCTCTTGAATAATATAACATTTATAGTAAATTTCAAAATAGGTACTTGAATTACATGTAGTGTAGAGGAGCTATATGCATATTACAGGTATTTGATGGCTTCATATAAAATATGCATACCTAATGATAATGCAAAATATTTGATATATTAAATAAAATGTGATGTTATTAATAGATGTATAATAAAATATAATATATGTGAATATAAAAATATATCCAAAATTTTAAATATTTATAAAATGTTCTATATATATATTATAATGTTAGTTAGGGTTAACCTTTTTAATATTATAACTGTTAGTGTATATGTAATAAAATAAATATTATTAACATAAGTAAATATAATATATACCTATAATGTATCAAATCTTGTTTAAAAATTGATCCATCTAATATACTGAGCTATCATAAGATAAGCATGCATTTTATGCATCTATCAAATAAACTGAATGATTGAGAAATGTACTTTATATAAAAATTAATACTTTGCAGATCATTCAAAAAATTAATGATATAAAACTAATTATTAAAAAAAAAAAAGTTTATTTTTAAAAATTTATATAAAAATAATTGATTATAAATTTTTTTCTCATACTGTATTGAAATTTAATTTAAATATTTCTAATAAAATCTGTTTATTCTAAATTTAATAATGATATTCTGTTTCAATAGCATAAAAAATATTTTTTAACACTACTATATAAGTATAATAAGTAAAGAGATTAATTTGTATATTTTATGGATAATTTTAGATTAATTTTAAAATATAGATTTTATGCATACCACCAATGGTGGTTGAAGGGTTGAATTACCCCTCTGTAAGAGACAATGGCATTCTTTAATATGTAATAATAAAAAATTATACAAAGGGATTAGAACGGCTGATCACAAAATCCGCATACAATCTTTTGTACCCTCCATGGCTATGTGGTTAGCATATTTTTTTGTATTTTACAACCTAGAATGCAGCTAAAGGCTTTTTGAGAGCATATGTTTCCAATTTTTTTTTTGAGTTTTGACACTTTTATGAGGATAACTTTGAATTTTCTAGATAATTATAACAGGTATTTTTAAAATTAGCCTCCCCCTCCCTCAATTATTTTTATTGCATATTTGGACACATTTCAGAAATGATCATTTTTTATCTGAAATCCACGTAAATATGCAAATCTGCATAGGATTCTAATTCTGTCTGTTTAAACAACTAATTTAATTTTTATTTAAATTGTGCCATTTTGCATTAAAATGACCCCTTTAGAAAATCATAGTGGGGCATGTGAAATTGGTAAGGCCTTTTTATTTTAATATAATATACCTATAAACTATTCAAATAACTTTAAATCAGATGCTTAATTTATAGAATGCACAAACTAATTAAATGTGGTCAACCAACTTTTTGAAGAAATTTAAAAAAATTTATTTGTGTACTTTCCTTATTTAAAATAATTTATAAAAAATTTTATTAAGTAATTATTTTAATTTTCTCTTTACATTACAATATAATATTATATATTAGTTATTCAACAGAATATTTTTAAATATTGGAATATTATTTTTAATAAAATAGATTGTGTCTATCTTTTAAGAAAGTAAAATATGAGTATATAATTAATAACTTAAGACTGAAGATTTTAACTAGCCAACATTCCATGTAGCCCTAGGAGATATATAGCCTATAATCAGAAATTTCATATATAAAAGAATAGGAAAAGACTAAAACTTCTGAAATAAAAAAGATATGAAAAATATCTAGAATACAAAAATATACTGTATACCTATATTTTGTAGTTTTATTGATAATATACTTGTAAATATATATAAAATACTTAATAATATTATATAAAGTTATGTATATATATGCTCAGATCCAGAATTTTAATTAGGGTGCTTGTTTTAGATTATAGTAACAAGTGGTTTATTGTGTGAATATACAGAAAATATATATGTTTAAATTAAAATGTTAAAACTGTGAAACAGTGCACTCTGCTCCAATTGGTTCATCTAAATAATGTTTAAATAAATAATTAAATTTACTTCAATATGATATTTAATTTGTATAGATAACTTAAAAATTGAAGGGTAGCATTTTATTTTGGGGGGGTTATTTCAACTGGTTCAACACCTCTTGATCTTGCCTAATAAATATAATTTCAATATTATTATATCATTTATTTTGGGCATATATTTATAAAATATATTAATAACTTATAGAGTTTTAAATATATGTTATATGAAGAATTATATGTAATTAATCTTACATATTATATATTATTCTATATGGTATATGTTAACCTGTAACATTTATTGTTTTTTTGTAGAAAGAATGAAGTGGTTATCAGTCTGGCAAGCAGTTTTTGTAATTGTAATGTTAGTAGTTAGGTAACTGAATAATATTGGATAATAATATCAATAAAATCAATACAAAGCTTTAAACCAATCTTATTACTAACCCCGAGACATGGCCTTTGCTGGGTTTCACCAAACCTTGAACATAAAAAACATGGAAAAACACTAAAAATCAATAAATGTATTAAGACATTATTTATAATATTTTTATTTAACCTATTTAAAACATTTAACAATTTCATATTTTCCTTCATAATAAAAGCATGAGACTAGTTACCATTTGCATATATTAACTGTTTGCCCATTTCTGCTAACATTAAATTGAGAAAACTGGTTGCTGGTTTGGTAACACTTGCCTAGAAAGAATTGTATTTATTTTCAATATTATTCATGATAAGTAGTCAGGCTACTGGATAATATTGGATAATAAATGATAAGTAGTCCTTCTTCAGTTACCACTATTAAATAGTTATACACACGATAACTATATAATAAATAGATATGGATAATGGGACAGTATGCAATATCCATTTTCATTAATAGAAATAGTACTGGACTCTGGAGGATAGTGGACACTAATTATGTTACAATTTAAGAAAGGTTAATTAATATAAATGAAATAAATTATTTAATAAACATACTTTTGGCAGTTGATCCTAAGTTTACAAATAAAAAATGAAAAAAATATACAAGGAAATATCTCAAAAACATCATATTTGATCTCGTAAAAAATAATAAAATGTTTAAAATTACGCCGATTTATATGTATTATACTGATAAAGAAAAACAAACAATTCATCTAATGTGAAACAAATAAATCGGGAGGTATTTAATAGACATGTATGTGAAATATTGAGAGTATATGTGAAGTACAAATATACAGTTATTAACAGTGTAATATATGTCACAATATATAACAGGATTAGTGTAGAAATGATACGATAATTTATTTTTTTATTATAAATTTCATGAATAAAACTAATCAGTTTCCTATATTTCACGCATATATATATAGGTATATAATAGAAATAACTCAGTGTGTCAACAAAGGCAAAGACTATCAGATCAGAAGGACTAATTAGTTCTGACGTCCATAAAGCCATCCTGCATGGATGTGGTGTTATATTAGACGCTATTTATAGTTATTTTACAGTAAGCGTTGGTATAAGCTGTTGCAGATTTGTGTAATTGCTATACATTCTAGCTCTTCCATCCAACTCATCCGACTCATCCAACTCAAGACGCCAAAACCACGTTAAGTGCAATACTGCTGGACTAAGTGTCAATGTGAATTGATTCAGCTTTTATTATACAATTATCCGAAGAATAATTTGGGGGGAAAAGGTATCTAAAGAATTACAAAATATTACAATGGCACCGGTATATGCGCGTTACGTTATGCTCACAATATGTTTACAAAAACTGAGCCGTTCATTGTTTAAATTTGAAAAATTTAAATATTTTAACTTGCAAAAAATGTATGTGGAAATGGGGATCCAACTTATAATAAAAACGATGATTTAAAATATTGGAGTGTCTTAAACGCCCACCACTTAAAACAAACGGTCCCCCAATTTTGCACTATAAGAGCGTTCGGAATGAGGAAAATAATTATACGTATATGTATTATAAAACAGAAAACCATTTTTTAAATGTATTTCCATTCTAATGATATATATTAAAGTTTTAAACAGGAGATATGACGTTATATTTTTACTAAAAAAATTATTCTTTATTTACTTTATTTTTAATAAATAATAATTAATTATTTATGACTGCGCTCACAAATTTATATTCAATAAAAATTTAATTTTTTTAAATGAGATGAAATTAATTTTTATCGAAACATTTTGCAGAAAAGTGTGATATTATATTTATAATATGTTCTATTAAAATTCGTTACTTTGGACATATACTTACTATTTCATACATAACTAACATTTGAATAGAATGACTACAAAATGTACATTTGAAATTAACTCTAAATATATTTTCTATGTCATAATCATTTATCTAGGCATGAACATAGCATGAACAAAATAATGAAAATTACGAAACTATTAAATTGTGAGTTTTTTTGTTAAATTTCACAATGCATGGGTTGAAATAATTGTTAACACTAATTGTGCAACAGGAATTTTGGTCAGGTCGTGGCTTTGCAAAGACTTTTCTGAATGTATTTGATTGATTGAAAATGCCTCCCTGTTTGCAACATGGTACATATCATTATAAGCTAGCTAAATGCAATTTGGTTCGCGTGACACACTGAATTAACATTTTATGAATTTGAAATGTTTTACCATTGCTAACTTTAAAATATCTCACCGAGAAAGGAGTGTTCTATATTTTCGATCGTGGTGTTTAACGGAATTATTGTAGTTACTAAAACCTTGTCAAGAAATTTATTAATCAGTGCTAATTAGAATTTTGAAATATCCATATCTCAATTTTTTAAATATAATTATAAAAAAAAGAATTTTCCCTTTAATTTTCAACGAACTGTTAACTATTGAAAAGGAAAATCAAATTAGTCAGTGGTGTATTAAAGTAATTTCAAATTATTCAAAAGTATATTTTAGTTAATTATAAACTAGATGCAATGAACATTTTAGCTGCAGTCAAAAAGGAGTGAACTGTGAATACTTTAGAAAATACATTAAACAAAGAGTTCTTCTTTACTGAGGCACATCGGAACATTTGTTATCTCTGGCAAACACTGTTCGATTCATGTTTCTTGTGATGGTTTACGAAATCACTATTCGATCTCAGGTTCACCTAGACGCCTTTCAACAGCACTATTGAGACAAGATCATGTCATTTCATGTAATGAGAAAAGGTGAATATCGAAGTGATGTCCGAAATGAGGAGGATTGTTATGTGCACCAGCATAATCGACATAAAACTACCGTTGGTAGCGGTGTTAGAGCTTAGCATTCGAACACGATGTTTAAAAGATGACATAACATTTATTTACAGTCATTTATTTATCTTGTGTTGATTGTATTTAATCCCAATACGCTCAACCTTTCTATTTGTTGTATTTCATTGAATTAGAACTAAAAGAACATCTTTAGTGATGCAAAATGTCCCATTTAAATTTTTAAAAATGAAACGGACCGATTTGAATTTAATTTAAATAAATAGAAATTACATAATACGGAAAGCTCGACTAATATGAACTTACTTCACAGCAATGGTCAATTATAAATCGGTTTATCGATGGCTTCTTTATTAGAGGAAATACGTACTGCTGAATATGACTGTCAAATATAATTAATCATCGTCTAACAAACGAAATGTGATCAGGAGTTAGTCTGACGATAATAATATATCTTTTCAATTATGATGGATGTCAACTTTCGGTTCATTCAAATTTTCTCAAATTCTGTTACACATCCCCCAATTCAAAGTTACAAATAACCAAAGAATGACTGATTTTCGATAGTTTATCACTATTGGGTTACACAGCTGATTTAGATGCCTCAATCCTGACTGTATTTAAGAAAAAAGCTGAATGGACATGTATACGATAAGTGCAAATATATATATCCTAATTAATACATGTCATAAGTTCTGAATTTACATAAATATTTAGGTGATAATCTGGATAATAATTCATATTGTTCATCACTACATTGTTGGTTATTTAAAAGTCATATCGTGGAAAACATGAAATATAACAGGACGATGTTTATTCAATGAATAAAAATTTACTGCTGAATAATGTATTTATAAATGATAAACGTAACATTAACAACTATTCAAAAAATCTAACAAGTTTTTGAAATGGTTACAGAGTTAATAATTGAGATTGTTACTGGATGTGTTTTAAAAAGAGGTTTCTTTGTTCTCAAAACGACGAATTATGAATTAAACCAAATACGAACAAAACAACATTTTTCGGAAAAACA
The DNA here is from genome assembly GCA_034780395.1 of Vannuccia rotundouncinata. Taxonomy (NCBI): domain Eukaryota; kingdom Metazoa; phylum Platyhelminthes; order Proseriata; family Coelogynoporidae; genus Vannuccia; species Vannuccia rotundouncinata. Next base: position 7,606 of record JAUZNC010039691.1, on the reverse strand, counting down.
CAAAATTTTACCTAAACACTATTTTAATCTGTTGTTTATTGTATTTATTTCATCAAAATTACTTATAAATTTATCAGTAGTAGAATTTAGAATTTTTACAAGTAGTAGGAGATAGTGACATCTACCTCAACAAAGGATCCTTTGTTCGAACAAAGCACCCCCATTGTTCTCCGTCAACAAAGCCATTGCACCTCGCCTAGTTAAATTCTGATGAATGAGAATCGAGTATTATGTTATATAAGGAGGTGTGTGGTTTGATGTTTTCATTCCCATTTTTGCGAGCTCCGGAACGATTGTGTGTTTCTCTCTCTCCTCTCCTGCTGTCCAATTTATTTAAAGTTTATCGCAAATTTTTGGCAAGTTCGCTTCCAAGTCGTCACTCAAGTCGAAGTCTCTCACTCAAGTCCAGTACTGGCCGTCACCCTTCACAAGGTCTCTCAAAGCTGTTCACCTCTCTATCTCTATCGACTGACAATGGTGGTGGGGGGTCGAGGTATCAGTTTTTATTACGGCTCAATGGGATCTATTGGGCAGCATGGGAATGCTAGCGAAGTTGCAAGTTTGAATTTCACAATCGTCCAAATCCGTCATGAGGCGACCGAGGGGACGAAAACATATTCCGCCTTCTTAATGGGCGATAAGGGGCCGAAGGTGGTCATTAATGTTCAACCATTTTCGGATTTGGACAATAATGCTCAACCTTGGGAAGGTGTCAGCTTGCCATCGGGGGACTTCTTAAGTTTACCGGATCTTCTCCCTACGCCTTAACCTACATAACGCCTACATAAAATTTGAAATAGTTTATTAATTGTATTTAAAATATTTTCAAATATTTAAGCGTATAATGATTTTTATTAGATAATATATTTTTTAAACTTACTAATAGTCAATAAATATATAAATAAATAATACCGCGAATTACAAAATAATTAAAATGTCTGCTTTTAGACAAAACTACTATAATACAGAAAAAAGAAAAAAAATAGGTAGTAAAAAAGGAGGTGGTATTATGCTAATTTTTAATAAGAATCATAATAAAAACATTCAAATTGAAGAAATCGATACTGAAAAAGATGATAACCTTTTCCTAAAAATTTAAATACAAAATGAAATCTTCCTTTACTTAATTATCACTTACCGAGATGTAGGAGATAACAATAAAAACAAAATCATTAGCCTCTTCCCATTGGGCCTTGTCACTTTACCCAATAGGAATTGCAAATGTTGTGATTTTCTAAAAATAGTTTTCATACTAGGAAGAAGCTAAGAGACTCAGCGATTTTTATTGGCTAATGAAAAACAGGCAAAATTATAAGTGTATATAACAATATTACCGAAAAATTTAATTTACAATTCAATTATATATAACAATTTTCTACTATATTTTATACCTACTATGTCTACTATATTATCAATACTATTATATAACTAGGTATATTTTAGTGTTTTATTATTGTATATAAGTACCTATTCCTTATTATACTGCTATTAGCTATTAGTAATTTAGAATTATATTTTATATATATTACTTATTATTACAACCTATATATACCTATACATATGTATATAATATATTCACTTTTTTTATAAAAGAAAGATATTTTAATTTTAGTAAAATATAATTTTGTAGTACAATTTTACCTATATAATTCTATGCCTAGTTATAGTAATTTTCAAGAATATCCTATATGAAATACAGTAAACATATAATCTCATATAACCGATAAAAATAAAAAATATTAAATTGTATTCATGTGTATATTATACTAGGTCAAATGGAGTTCATATTATATATAAATCTGCGTAAGAGGCTAATTAAATGTGTCACACCATATTACCTGCTATTATAAATGACTTGTGAACACTTTTGAATTTATATAACCATTTGGATAAGTAACTTTTCTGTCCCTGAAGACCATAAAGAAAAGGTTAATGAAGAAATTGAATTACACATAAGCAAAATTAATATCAATATTCATATCCTAAGAGACTTTAATGGTAAGGAAAAAAGTTTTGAATTTGACTCACAAATTTTTGAAAATTTAATTGATAAAATAATCTCCCCATGGTAAATAATCTAGATATCTAGTATTGAATTATATAAATTTATAATTATATTAATTATAAATAGTATTGTAATATTATAAGAAATGTATTTTTATGAAAATATTTGACAACTCTTACCATAGAAACAAAACATTTCAATAATACACATTTAAAATAAGCTGAACCAACATAGTGAGTGATATTTAACAATAATAATATTCTGGTAAAACAACTATAATTATATAATAAACCTTAATTTACAACACTTCTCTTGAAAAAGTCTGTTTGCTATACAGGAAGTAAATTGAGATTATAACTAAACAATAAGATGAAATGAAAGTTTCCGGTCTTTGGTTCCTCTTCTGAGAATTTCCACTTTAGTATCTTGAATTGAAATGTCAGAAGATTCAAGTTATAAGAGTAAGAAACCTCTTCAAATTCAATAAATTGAGAAGAAGTATAAATGGTAGGTGGTAAGTCAGAAACATAAAAAATATCTTTAGATTCAATGACTTGTGAAGAAGTATGAACTTGATCAACATGTCTTCTGAATAGACTTCCATTTTATAAGTCCATGATCTGGATCATCTTGTTCTTCCCAATCAGATTTATCATGATTCCTTGAGAAAACTGGAGGTGATTTCCCCTTTTGAAAGAATGTTCAGTGCCTGACATAGTCGTTTGCCTGAGTAGTCAACCTTTGAAAAGCATGTTTTGTCTATATTTTGTTATAACATGTATGGCAGTCCTGTACTGAAATAGGAAATTGTCTATCCCTCTATCAAGTTGATTGAAAGTTGTAGGTGACAAGGCTGATACAGCTGCCTTCAGAGTTTTAACAAAATTCTCAGCAAGCCCATTAGACTGTGGCATTTAAGGCATTAAAATGGATACCATTGTCAGATACCATAACAGTGCACCCTCATGAGCAAAACATTTTCTCAGAGCTTTTATTGTAAAATCAGATGATGCAGATTTTGTGAGCATCACTTCAGGATATTTGGAAAAGGAATCAACTATGACTAAGGCATAATATAGACCAAGAAAAGGTCCACAATAGTTGACATGTATGCATTGCCAAGCTTTGAATGTAGCTGGCCATGCTGACCAATAGGATGATCTACTTGTTTGGTAGTAGCACATTTTGAACATTGAAATGTATGTGATGATTATATCTGAATTTATGTTTTGGCACCAACATTAAGATTCTGGATAAGCTTTTGTTAAAATTTTGGGCTAGCAATTGCTATAGAAAAAAGACATGACTCCAACTTATTTTATGAATTATTTTAATATATTATACTCATAATATTAATGTTATTTTTTATAATTTATTTTAAGTAATGAATGTATGTACAATTGAGTTGCAATATTGTTTAGTAGCAGAAAATATGATTTTATTTAATTAACTGTTATATTTTTTTTTAAATTTAAGGCATTTTTGTATTAAACATTTTACTTAATTGGTGAACAAATATTCTTTAGAGTATTAAAATTAATATGGGAGTTTGTTTGTGATATTGTTTTATTGATAAAAAAATTACACATTATATTCAGTATTTTTAATTAGGTTATTTTCAGAAAAATTTATATTTTATCAAAAAAAATTCACGTTTAGAGCAAAAATTTTGCTAAAAGTTTGCAAAAATATTTTTTATATTAATAGAATTAATATAGCAGATAATTTAGGGTATTGAAAATTAATAAAAATGTACCTAGTTTATTCCAGGTAATTTAGTGTTTGTGGTTAGTTTTGAAAATACAAATAACCCTTCTAATATGAAAAAATGGATTAATTTTTTTTTCTAAAACACTAAATAATTTATAAAATAATTTTTACTTCTTGTAGATTATTTTTATCAGTCAAATTTAATTTTGTAACCTGGTAGTTTCATTTATAAATTACTAAAGATTTTCAAAATTTGTTTCAATCTGTGATTGAATTTCTATTAAAAAAAAGTCAATGCCTGCATTCATAGGACTTGTAAGAACTAAAATAACATTTTAACTATTAAAATTGAATTATATATTTGTTGATCTGGTAAAAATTTTAGATTTGCATTACAGATGCAATTTCAATGCCCTTATTGTTAATGGACATTTCCCATAATTTTACTCTATAAGATTATAGAAAAAACTCTAACTGGAGAATGAAATAATCAACTAAGTTATTTGTCTCATTATGGGATTACTGAGTAATTTATTTTGGATTAGAGATGTAAATTTATGCATATTTTAAATTATAGATGAGTGTATTGGATAAATTAGTAAAAAAAATATCTAAAAAAATAAAATTATACACTTAAATAATAGTTGAATACTAATTAGCCTCTAACACATTCCACATAATTATTAGATAGTTGTGTTATTGTTACTTTGAATGATTTTAACCAGCTAGCTATATGTCTTCTTAGTATTCTTATCCTGATATCAGGCATGGGATTGTTCAGGTTGAAAGGTCATTTTTCTAATTCATCTAAAAATGATATAAAAATTCAAAGGGGTAGTGGTTGTGCATGTGATATTTGAAATTTTGTCATGCTTACTTCTACTGACTTCTCATTGCAAAATATATTTCAGGCTTTTTTCTGGAAGCCCAATCCCATGCCTGTGATATAGAATATATAATATGTTAAATAAAATCAAAATAATTTGGTGGAGGGGGGGTGGGAACTAAATTAATATTAAGCTTACTGTTCACACAGAAAATAAGATTTTATTTTAATAAACCTGATTTCTAATTAGTAGTAACAAAAGGAATCAGAACCACAGACAACAGTAAAGATTTTTCATACAGCTGACAATGCATTCTTCTAGTATGGAAATTTAACACAACCAAATCTTTGTTGGGATTTCCAAAATACATCTAAAGTAGATGCTTTTCAGTGAATAAAATGACATAAACTACAATTGTCCTTAATTCAAGAATAATCTTATTAATATTTTAACTCAATTGCTTGACTCAATTTAATTTCTTGAATTGGTTTTACAGAAGAGTGCTATAAACCCATGAAAATTGCAACCAATGGATCAACTGTAGGTCAGGAGGCAAAGTGTAGTTCTCTGATTCATTTCACAAAAAATTCCTGTATTAGTAATGAAAAAGGTGTGCTGCCTGAACATCGATCCATCGACTACACAAAAATGTCAACACTTGGTGGGGATTCTTTAAAGAAAGCAAAACAGCGTCTGTCTACCTTTCAGAACTGGCCACAATCAGCGGTTGTGAAACCATTAGACTTGGCCAAAGCAGGCTTCCAATATTTAGGAAACAGCGTAAGTAAAAGAGAAGAATGTAAGAATCTCACCCCTTTATATGCATTCTAGGTAAAACATTACATAAAATATATTTTTTGCACTTTGCGTGAACTCTAATTTATTCATACGCATTTATTAAAACTGATGTATTAAAAGCTGAGGTATTTGTTACCTTAAAAGCAGTGACATTACATTGGTCTTTTAGAAGGTCAGCTACATTTCTATGTTTTATTATATTACAATGTCGCACGCATTTAGTAGCTTTACAATGTTTTTTTAATAGTCTTACTGATTTTGGCGACATCCTATAGTTAAAGGCTCCTAATGTAGACCTTTCCAAACAATTTACTTGTGGTAAAACCAAGATAAGTCAGGGAGTTTGATCTTTGAAAAGCGTGACAAAGTATTGTTTTACTGTAATAATAAAATATAGTACCTACATGTATATGAAATCTGGGTCCTTAACAGTATTCCAAGGTCCTTAAAGGACATTTCCTAAATCCTGTTTCAACCCTGGTCATAATTGTGTTTGGCAGGATCGAACCCAATGCATCTATTGTCGAGGTGTTCTTCATAGCTGGGAAAAGGGTGATGTTGCCATGCGTGAACACAAGAGAGCTTTCTGCACTTGTCCTTTCATTATTGGAATGAATGTTGGGGACCAGCCTATTCCACCTCCGAAGCCATCTAAAATGTTGTACAAGTAAGTTGACCAAAATCATGCCTAAGAATCATCCTGGCGTCTCAGAAATGATCTTACTTCTCTTTCAGGTTACAAGTACCGCATGAAAATCCTAGGAAAACGATCTATCGTACGGGATATAGATACATTCCAGACTCCTCCATTACGATCTTTAACTCTGCGTATATCTTTGAGAAGGACCGCATCGCTTCTTTCACCAAATGTAGCAATCTCCCAATGAAGGCGGAGGTATTTGCCGAGGCTGGTTTCTATCTGGTTGGTAAGATAAGATTTCTCGATTGTCCTCATCAACACTGTCGTCTTTGAAAATACAGTCAACTTTTCAGACGGCAACAATTTCACAGTACGTTGCTTCTGTTGTGATCTTCCGCTCTCCACGTGGGGGCCCAATGATGACCCAGCAGCCGAACACCGACGTAGCAGGCCCAACTGCCGCTATCTTGAAGCCCTTGAGCGGAACTCCAAACCAGAACCTGTCGAAGCACCACGAAAGGTTGTCTTCCGGAGTCCTGAAAATCAGTTTGACTTTTTAGACAACGATGTTGACGATAGAATGGATTCATGGATTGTGCAAAAGGTACAGCAGGTCAACCGATTTCTGAACGTTTGTGCGGATGATTTTCTAAAGGATGTTGCTTGATCGTTTTCCTTCTACAGGCGCTTGCGTTGAACTTCAGCAAAGACATCGTCCGCTATGTCGTGCTGGAAAAATTGCAACAAGAAGGTCTTGATTATCTGTCCATTGTCGATCTGATGCGAGACCTGTTTGCGCTAATCGATTCTATGAAAGAGGCGAAGATTGACTCTTTGGATCGTTGGAAGGAGTTCCAAATTGAGTTGCAAATGGAACTGAGGCAAGAGATGCAGCAGAAGGAACGGGCACATGTTATCGCTAAAGGATGTAAGTCTTTGTAATGCAATTTGACACGAAATTATACTGCAGCTATCTGTTTTTTATTACATTTAAATTAATAATCTTTTAAATGCTTGTGCGTAAATAAAAATTCGTGCAGTGCCAATTTCTAAATGTTCGACTCCTTTTTAAAATTGCGCTGCATTTTATTGAAATATAATTATGTTATGTTATGCACATTTTTGATCACTTATAAATGTAATAATTAACCACATTAAAAATCGTGAGTAACGCTTTTATTTAGCTTATTCTCTCTGTTATTTGCTCTGGTATTTAAAGTATTTAAAGTACAACACCATAATCATAAATCGATATCTGAATTTGTCGACTTTTTTGCACTTTTGATTTTACGATAATGATTTTGTATCATTTTTGTTCCTAAATAATACAGAATAAATTATTATAGGAGTACATGTTATACTTCCATAAAATATACGTTAAATAAATAACTTTTCAAGTAATTAAAGTTGTTTTATTAACTTTTCTATACCAAAATTTCGGCAATTTATCTGCAATCTGTCAACAATTTATCTGCAATCTGTAAAGAATTTATCTGCAATCTGTCCACAATTTATCTGCAATCTGTCAACAATTTATCTGCAATCTGTCAACAATTTATCTGCAATCTGTCAACAATTTATCTACAATCTGTCAACAATTTATCTGCAATCTGTCAACAATTTATC
>JAUZNC010039657.1:0-58704 GCA_034780395.1 Vannuccia rotundouncinata | reverse complement strand
CTTTTATTGAGCCCTCATTTTGTGCGCGTTCCAGAGATCCGTCATAAAATATCGATCTGGCTAAAGTTTAATGAGGGTAGGTACCACCTTGTTAAGTGCTCATTAACTCATTCTTTCAGTTATAGGCATGCATTGACTTCCTTGGCAATTTCTCATACACACACACACGCTCAGTGTTCTCACAAGCACATGCGTTCGGATTTCACGAGGTATGTCCCATCGATGCAGACACATCAATTTTGTTTCCACGAATCAAAACACGTGTAGCTCAATTTAAATGTTTCCATTTATAGTAAAGAGGGAATTCCGTGTTTATGAGCGCTTCGATTATGATGGCTTAATGAGTGCGTCTTCTGAACATCCTTTATGAGCCCCCATTAAAATAGTTTAGTGAGGGGCTCATTGAGCGCGTTTATGAGCGTGTCTCTCGAACACCCTCCAGGCTCTCCACTTCTAAAATTTTTATTTGCCCCTGGCGGTCCCCAAATTAGCAGCATCCTTTTTTCGACTATGCTCTAAAAAATCAATTATATGCCTTGCAATTCCAAATTATAAGTGTCGATAATTTAAATACTAGTTTATTATAGTGTTTTTAATCTTATATATGAAATCGGAATGTTATACTACACACATAATTGATTTTGAAATTTATTATGCGTACGTTGCCTAACTACTGTATATATAAATAAATTCCTGGACTAGGTTATGAACCATGATAGAATTAAGATAATTTCGGTCTTGTTATAACATTTAGGTTATTAATTATTGTCACAATTATTGATCAATTAAAAAATAAAGGTTAAGTCCAAAAGGCGGACGTTTAAATATTAGTAAAGTGAATTTATTTAAATATTATGTACATTATGCAAGTTATATGCTATACAAAAAGTGGTACATGGAAAGACTTGGAAATTAACAGAATAAAATTAATGAGCCTCAAATACTATGAGGATGAAATTTAACCGTTTACAATTACTAAATAAATTTTAAAATACAAGTTTAAATAAATTTCCAAGAGTAATTGGAGTTTGACGGGGAAAAAGTTTGATGAGAAAAGAGTTAATCTGGTTTTTGATTTGATCGATGAAATGAGGACGTCATTTTCTTCCCGAAATTGGCTCCTGAAAGTAAGAAAAATTCAAAAATTGTATAGTTATAGTGGGCTTGACAACATACTGAAACAGAAAAAAGGCGATAGATACACTTAATAAAATGAATGAAATGTGATGTCAATAAATCCTTTGTATTGTGCAATTAAATCATTTTAGATTTAAAATTTATTCAGTAGTTATCACCTGTCCTAAAATTGGCGAATTAGAAGACTTTTTTAAAAAGAGCAATTAATAGATATTGAAAGTTATAAAATATGTAATTACATTATTTATAGTTAATAAATAAAGCATTTCTGACCCATTGAATGATTTATTTGTAAGGGTTTCATGAATGGAGGTCAAAAAGATCATCTCACCACTTTGTATGACAAAATATCCAGAGACAACAACAGCAGTGACTCCAAAGGCTAGAAACGCTCCAAATAGTAGAATGGTTCCAACGACTATCACAATGAGTGTCGCTATTGTACCTGTAAAAAGGAGTAGAGAAACATTGGTAAGATTAAGAATCATAGCAGGTCAAATTTATTAAATTAAGAACATACATAGAATTAATTATATTAAAAATTTTGTTAAACATATTAGACTTTAATCGTTTGAACCTATAAATATAGAGCGAGTGACTTTTTAACAGTTGAAAATCATTAACGAGGGATCTAAACTTCCAAAAATAAATGAAACCTTTTTCGTTCATTATATTAATGGAAAATAAATTAAATGTTATCTTTTTCAACATATTTATTTGGAAGAATTCTATATATACGAAAGATCGAAAAGGAGAAAGATTTCTTAATCAATTGAAATTCCGAAAAACAAGCAATAAGGATGATCAACAATTATTGTTTTTATTGGGTTTTGAATAACAAACATTTTATATCAATTAAGGCGGAGCGTGTAAGAGCAAGGACAACTAGATAGGGTTAGTTGTCCTTGGTCAGAGATACTGTAATAATTGTTTATTACATTTCAATAAAGAATTATTGTCGTAACGTCTTTAAGTTAAAGTAACTTTGATGATTCAAATCCATTTATATTGACGTTTTAGCGGATATTTGAACAGTTTTTTATGATTAATTTAATTAATACAATTAGTAAAATTAACAAATAAAAAAGAAATTCGAAAACAAAATCAGATCAAATCAAATTTGTTTATGTCAAGGACGAGGGTCCATTTATGAAGAACGATAAAAATAACTACGACAAAAAATAAAAATAGGTTACCGGTTCAATCAAATCAATAATGCGCGGCGGTGTGCGCGAATTGTAAGATACCGTCGTTAAAAGGTTAATAGCTAAGACACTTCACAAGACCGAAAGTCGTTATAAGCGGTTCCGTATCTGTATTATTCATTAAGTAAACATTTTGTTGATAGTTTTGAAAATTAAAATTGAATATCGAAATGAAAGAACTAAGTTTAATTCTTTCTGAATATAAAAAGTTCGCTTGTTGAGAAAACTTGCTATCAAATTAACAGTATATGTGAAATTGATTAGCAAACATTTGTCGTCCACAAATCAGGATATATCACATTTGAAGTAATTCTATAAATGGCAAAATTGTAAAAACTATCGATAATTCAATAATAAACGATTCAGGTTACACAGACCTCCAAAGAGCAGGAAACCACTGGTGACCACGAAACAGAGTCCTCCCAGCGATAGCATGAAGCAGATAACTGGTAAGAAGCATATGAGGCAGGTGGCCAGTAGAAACACTGAGATGACAGGATGTTCTTCTCCCAGACCTCGAATGTCCTGGAATTTGGCACAGAGGGAGTACTTCTCCTCGATGAGTCGCCATTGACGTTCTAGACGGTGGAGGAGCGTGTGTCGCAGAGTGTTCACCTCCTGGACCAGACATGCAAGGCCACAGAAAAAGGTTGTTGACAATTAAACACCGCATAAATAAGAGATTACTTATGATATCTTAGTTATTAAGGAAATAGGTAAAATAAAAATCTTTTTATAAGTGCTTAAGAACTATATAATATGTAGTCACAAAATTATTATGAAATAAAAAACTAAGAAATACTAATCAGATTCTAAAATAAATGCTTATAAACAACACGAGATAGGTACAGAACAAAGTTTAGTTCTTATAGTTTTAATGATTTTAATTTTAAAGTTAACAGAAATTTAATTAAAAATATTTTCACATTAATTATGATTAATTATTTTTTTGTTAAAAAGATTTTTAGAAAATAAAAATTAACGTGTCTTAGATTCGGATCTCACAAATATACGGAATATTATTTTTGAAAGTCAACAGACAGCACTACATTATATTAAATAAAGATTCAATACATGAAAAACAATTAGTAATGATTGAATATACTGTAAAATTACGCATGCATATTATATCGGGTACATTAGGTACATGAGATATCATAAACAAATAATTGCCAATTAATGAAGTTGTTATACAAAGGGCGTTTGAGAGTCCATAAATCAAACTTGAACCGACGCATGACGTCTGTGAACAGTCAAATTAATTCTAGCAAGATTTCAATTAAAGAAAAATTTGAACTCTAGACACGAGTAAAAAATTTTGCTTTGCATTAAATGTACGGGCTGGTTACAAATAATTACATTCATTTGATAAAAATACAACATATGTACTGTCCCTCCCAAAAGAAACAGTCGAGAAATAGTTCAAATTAAATGATATTAATGTAGAACATTTAACCTTGCAGTTATTCAAAATATTGTGCATATTATGAATTGTGATGTAGCTTTACCGATTGTATATAAATATTTATAAATTTTAACTATGAATGTATTCATTTTACCAGGTCTTTTATGTACATTAATTCGTTCGTAAATAATCAAAAATATCATCTATTCAACAATTTGAATTTTTCCCGAGGTAGATTGTATTTGAATTCGAAATACGTATGCGTATAAATCCCTATGTAATATTAATACCTCGATCAATTTCTTTGGGTAATCTGCTTCTTTAACTTCTTCTGTCATGATGAATCAAATTATCTAAAAATGTTATTAAATTAATATAGTCAGATTAAATTTCATCATTCCAATATAATGGTAACAATTATATTCATGAAAAAATAATATATACATTAAAGCAAATGTGAGATGAAAAAAAATTCTGATACAGTAGATCGTAATAATAAGATTAGATTGGTTCAGAGTAGTTTTGGAGTCCAAGGATAAGTATGTTGAGATCGTAAAATATGGACTATGAGTCTATGGGGAGAGTCATAAATGGACAATTTGACATTTAACATTCTAAGAAAAAGGAAACCTGCATAAGAGGCACTGATGGGAGTGTGAATTGTAAAGTTTTCGTAATATATCTGAAAACTAGTTTTAAAAAGATCAGAAAAAACATTTAGCAATAAAGTGCTTCATAATTCACGTGATAATATGAAATTGATTTTTTTAAATATAAATGAGAAAAAATATTATTAAATACATTTACATATTTTAAGAAATATAACTGTACAAATTTCTGGCATTTTGGATTAAAACTTATAATATAGCCAAATCTTGAATACAAACATATTTTTTAACAAAACAATAAAACATACAAATTGTCTCGAGTTATATGTTCAACAATATACCTTCAAACACTTTTTGTTACCTTTTGAAGGTAATTAACTACTCAGAAATTCTGTCCAATCAAACCACCAGGACTGTTTTATTGATTATTCATGTCTAACTGTTGTTCATGCTAATCATCCAGATACAGTGAAATAGGTTAAACTGTATTATATATTACTATTATTTAAAAAAATTTGCATAGATACAATGAATTTATATAGACTGTTCCTAATAGACACAACAGAGGAAACAAAATCAGGTTTATTTCATGACAATAACCACTTTTTCTATGGAGACATGGGATTATGTCAAGTTCAAACATACTGTAACAACATAGAAAATAATATAAACATTATATATAAAGTAAAGAATATTTTCTTTGAGAAATGATTCAGTTGCTCCATAACAACAGCAGCAACAACAATAATAATAACAATAGCCTTGGACTTTTGATAAAGTATTAAAACTAGCAATCAACCTGTCTCAGAAAACCCTCTGAGGGATTAAGTGACTCAACTTACCAATACACACAACAGCAGCAGAGTAACTTTATTGAAACTATGCATGTTCATAGAATTGTTTATAGCATAGTCTACTCTGGCTAATTGGAACAGGTAAAATGCAATATTTGTGTTCCGATTAGCCAGAGTTCCAATTAGACAAAAATCTAATTCAAGTGGTATAAGTTGTATGATAAAATTATGTATGTTAGTTCATGGAAACTATACAATAGTTGCCTTATGGCTCAGGTTCAACATAAAATAAAAGTTGATACCACACATTTAAAATGGATTAACTGCTTATGTATAATTAAACATGATTTGCAGACAGAATTAAAATAATTTCCTTATTTATTATTATGGGTTCAACATATTTAACTCAAAGCAATTAAACTTAATAAGTATATTTAATGAGGAAAGACTTTAGCAGCTTCATTGATTATAAAATGACACACAGTGTCAATCTCAAATATACACTATAAAATGTAAACTGTGATTTGAATAGTGATATACACCCAATGATTGACTCCCACAATAGCATTGGTCCTCATTATTCATATGGAAAATTCCACAAAAAATGAAGACAATAAAGTCAAAATATTTTATTTGCTTAACAGCATGAAAATATACATTTTTAGAAAACTTGTGAAAACCAATTTTGGTTCCTGCTCATGGTAAGTGGAAGAACTAATATTATTAATATTTTATGTTCATTTTAAAACAGCAGTTGAGATAAATGCAGAATGTGACAATTATATTTTATTTATAATATATTACAAATTTAATATTATTTTAATTGACACACAATTTTATACACTATGTTAACTTATGATATAACAATTATAAAGAAAAAATGTACATAGAATGAATTATAGCTTGAAAATATCATGACAGTCACAATATATTCACAATTATATGTATTTTTCTAAATAAAGCCATAAAAGTAAGATATTTTTAAATGGAAAGAAAATTATTCTAAAATATATTCCTGTTATGAAATGAATCCCCAATAACACTAGTCATGTGAGTCACAATAACTAAACAGTCAGTAATCCTATAATAGTTGATTTTAATCAGTTTTTCATTAATTTTATAGACTTAAAATAACAAAAGCAGAGAGACAGAATAAAAAAGATAAGCTGAAAGTTGAAGGAAGATATTTGGAATACAAAGAAAAACAAGCAAAAATAGTAAAAATATATTGAGAAAACTGACATAGAGAGACTTTCTAAAGAATTTAAACTACAAATAGAGACAGAAGAAAACATATGATTTAACCATTTGTGCCTGGGTGTACAGATTCAAAAGTTGCATGTTAGAAATGGCTATGAAAAATCTTGAGTTGTGAAAATTCACAAAAATCCAAATTCTCGATTTCTATTGTATAATTATCAAATTTATCAGGTTACTAAATAAACTATTAGCACACACATTTATTTTTCAAAACATTTGAATTTGTCAAAGCAGACTGAAATATTTCTATATAAAAAAACTATAGAAAGTTATTTCATTTTATACAACATTACATAATATATACTAAATACAGGGTGTTCAGTAAAAATCAGGAAATTCCAAATGAATGGTAAATGATAAAATTTGATGGTAATGCATGCACTGCTGTTTTGGGTTTGGCTGTTATGCCTGTAGGTTCTCCAAGAAGAAGGCATAGTAGTCAAAAGATGATATCACACCAGTTGAATATGTCATTAAAAACTGTGAATGACATTTTGAAAAATTCAGTGTTAAAATGCTATAGAAGGCTATAAAAAAACTTGAAAAATCAATTGCAATGATCGATAAGTTTCACCCAGGAGATTTGTGGAAAACTGTGTGGTTCTCCGATGAAGCAAGTTTTATGCTAAACACCCTACTACATTCACAGAATGAATGCATCTACCAAGCAGTGAATGTAAAGACTGACATCAATGATAGTGACATTTTAGCAGAAATCGACAGTCAACAAAAGTCTATACTTTGTTATGCTGTGGTTTCCTGGTTTGGGAAGTCAAATCTTTATTTCATTGAAGGTTATGCAGCTGGCTAAGACAATGTTCTAAATTCAAGAAAGAAGAAAAAGACAGTAAATCAGGAAGTCTATCAAAAAGAAATGTGCCCTCATGTTTTTGAAGACATCAATGATCGATAAGTTTCACCCAGGAGATTTGTGGAAAACTGTGTGGTTCTCCGATGAAGCAAGTTTTATGCTAAACACCCTACTACATTCACAGAATGAATGCATCTACCAAGCAGTGAATGTAAAGACTGACATCAATGATAGTGACATTTTAGCAGAAATCGACAGTCAACAAAAGTCTATACTTTGTTATGCTGTGGTTTCCTGGTTTGGGAAGTCAAATCTTTATTTCATTGAAGGTTATGCAGCTGGCTAAGACAATGTTCTAAATTCAAGAAAGAAGAAAAATACAGTAAATCAGGAAGTCTATCAAAAAGAAATGTGCCCTCATGTTTTTGAAGACATCAATCACATAATGCAAAATGAACCATGGACTTGGCAGCAAGATGGTGCAAAGCCACACACAGCAGTTGCAACAATTAATTGGTTTAGAGAAAACACACCTGATTTTATTAAACCCAGTGAATGGCCTTCAAAAAGTCCAGATTTAAATGTTTATGGACTACTGCATCTGGAGTATTTTACTGTTTCATCTTCAATAACAGCATGGACAGATAACTGGTATTGAAATGCTTCAAGAAGTTTTGACACAAGTGTGGAATGAAATACCCAAGACAACTATCCAGTCAGCCACTTCTGCATTGATAAAATGTTTGAGGCAATGTGCTGAAGTCTGTGGTGCTCATTTTGAACAATATTGATATTACTGATATTGTATATATATTTAAACAAATATTTTAAATACACACTGTAATATATCTGGAATTTCTTGGTTTTTTACTGAACACCCTGTATATATATTCAATAATTTTAAGAAATTTGTGTATCAATTTGATAAGTGTTTTTATAGATGAATTGAAAAAAAGAGAAAATTGAAAAAGTTGCAAGCTAGATGTCTACAATCATTATCAAGTAAAACATTAATTTTTCAAAATATAATTTTTTTTATATATTATCTTATTCTTCTTATAAATAATCTATATTGTCTCCAATTATTACATTCATTTTATCAATATATTATTTAAAATTTAGTTAGACATTTTGTTTACAGTTAACATGTAATAATTTTTATTCCAAATAAAAGTCAATATTACTATCTAATTGAGAAATAAAGAGATTATATTATATTGAAAGCAGATGTAGAGAGATTACATAATAACTGTGAGTGTTCTGTGTGTTTTCTGCAGTAACAAAATTATATGAGCAAGGAAAGGGGAGTTCTATCATGAACTACATTATAAAATTATTGTCTGAATGGTCTCAACAAATAAATATTACACAAATAAAATGAAATAAGAGACACTTATTATGACAACTATAATATAGATATTTTCTATCATGGGTTTTGTTTCACACAAATAAAATTTTTATTTTGTATTATTTTTAATATATATACCTTTCAAAATGACCAACAGCATATAAGTTAGCTTATAATAAATATATTATTCATAGAATATTACTTCACATATTTTGCACAATATGCATAAATCTATCTCAACTCATGATATTGGGCTGCTAAAAAATATCCAAAGAATAACAAAAAAGCACTAATACAACTGAGCTAGGTTTGAAAATCCTCCTCGGATAAATCTAAAGACAGACCAACTGCACTAAAAAATTCTGGAATGTGAGGCATTGGTTCATTATGATCAAACACATCTTCCCAAACCATAGCATCAGCAGGAGATGAGGAAGTACCTGAACTAACATCACTACTAGAAGTCCTATCAGAGTTAGATGAGAAAGGAGAAGACATGACTATCTCCGATAATATATATTATACTATATTATAATATTATATTAAATAAAATATACTCAGAATAAAACTAACTCAAAAAAATAATAAAATCAAGAGTAATAGAATAACTAATAAATATAATACACTATAGAGGAAAGAATAACTAAGTACATAAATATAATAAAATACAAAAATAAATAGAAAAATACAATAAAATACAGTAAGTTAGAGAATACAAAGTATACTAAGAGAATAAATGTAATACAAATAAACCTTTGTAACTTAGCATCTAATTAAATAAATAATATCTGAATTTTTCTTAGTTATAACTTATATTTACAAAGTAAATTATTCTGCATTTAAATTTATGCTCAAAATTAAATAAATATATCAATAAACTAAAATAAATAATAATAAACATTTTTTGTCATACTATATAAGTCATTGATTATACTTATTAATATATAATATATACTTATATAAATAATATATAAGTCAATGCATACAACAAAGGCAGAAAATGGCTATCTATGATTGGTGAACTGATAGAAAATTTAATATATAAAATATCCCATCTTTCTTACGTACGTTCTTTCTTTACAATATTGTTGAAATTTGTAAACATATTTAATATTATAACATTGTGAGAATATTATTATAGTTTATAAAATTTATTAATAATCATGATATTAATAGTCAGTAATTGCAAATAATAATTATACCTTGTCGTATTTTGTCGGAACTATACACTGTTTCATTTATTTTTCTTCACGTTTTTCAAAAATATCAAGTAACTAGTTCAATGTATAATGAAAATGTTGGTAAATTTTAATAATATGTTATTAAAATGTAATCAGTCACTATTTTGTGACACAATTGTGTCACTATTATGTACCATATTTACATAAGAGCGCAGATTGATGTGGTTTCTTTATTTAAATATTACAGATAAATGTATCACTAAAATGAACATTATTATAGTGTATATTATCGCAGACCAAAACATATATACAACATCCTAATATAATTAATAGACATTTGATTAAAAAGTTTAAAAATCAATTAGGTATATAAATTATTATATATCTACGTTTTATATTAAAATCCTTAATATATCATTTATTTCACAATATTGAAATATTTAATGACGCAATAGCTTTACTGTTCCTAATATAGTAGGAATGCACGAAGTATTTACAGCCTAAAATACATATAAATTCGATATATATAAATCGAAAAACTCTGATTTGAAGCAATTATAGCACTATTTTAATAAGCAACGAAGTTATTTTCTACTACTTAGAGGATAATATTGCTATTCGTTGATTTTTGAGTTTTAAAACAAAGCGAATACTTTCACCCTAATATTTTGTAGGAGTGTTGATGCATTTAATAAATGATTATTTACAAATAAACCCCCTTAGCAAGTATAAAAAGAACTAAAATCTAAATATGTCAGTAATATTATTAATGATTCAAGACAAGGTAATTTGCACAATGAAATACATTAACTATAATAAACACAATATTGATACAATATAATGAAACAAACAATTAATATCAATAAAATAAAATAAAAAAACATAAATAAATTATTTCTTAAAGTATATATCCTGTGGCATTACACACAGAGTAAAACAAATACATATTGGCATAGATGAAACAAAAATTCACCTTAGGCATGAGGAAATTATTTAAAAATCAAAATCATTAATCTAAAATTTTCACTTAAAACTGTGAAAATATGTACTATAATTTATAAAATAAAACAAGTTAATTTTATTATATAGCTAGTTAGAATATTACATATGACTATTTCCTAACCTAGCAGGTATACATGTTCAACAGGCAACCTACAATTAAGTAATTAGTAGGAGGCAGTCTGGAATCACATTCATTAATACTAGTGTACTGGTTGTATAGAGGTAGTGAGCATTAGCACTTGATAATGAGAAGTCAATTGACGTCGTATAATAATAATAAAAATGTAAATAATTCTAAGGTGCCGTACGTTGAGACAGTAATCACAGTCATAGACTTAATATGATGAACAACAATTAATATGAATTTTAAATCATAATTTTAGCTACGCAGGGTCAATACGATAGTACGAAATAACACGTCAAAGGTAGACGGACCATAGATTGCATTTTAATTCAGATGGTTAATGATCTCCACTAGAATTAATTGTTTTACTCTTGTAGTAATCGACCATTATCTCCCAGGCCGCAGGAGCCATGAAGCCATCTGGAGGCTGTTCCCCTGATTTGGCCATAGCGCGCATTTTGGTCCCGGAGATGAAGAGAAAGTCTTCTTTGCGGGTGGGATCAAAGAAGTCCATCTTGCCCAGGACTTTGTTGTAGGCAGCCACACGGAAAGGAACTATTTCGAGATTGGAAAGGCTAGGCGCCATTGTCAGTACCTGATTGAGAAATTGAGAGTTTAAAGTGAGATGACATGTCACGGTATGAAATGATATGTGACGATATGAGATGATATATGACAGTATGAGATGATGTGTGACAGTATGAGATGATAAGTGACAGTATGAGATGATATGTGACAGTATGAGATGATATGTGATGGTATGAGATGACATGTGACAGTATGAAATGATATGTAACGGTATGAGATGATATGTGACAGTATGAGATGATAAGTGACGGTATGAGATGATATGTGATGGTATGAGATGACATGTGATGGTATGTGATGATGTGTGACGGTATGAGATGATGTGTGACGGTATGAGATGATATGTGATGGTATGAGATGACATGTGACGGTGTGAGATGATGTGTGACGGTGTGAGATGATGTGTGACGGTATGAGATGACATGTAACGGTATGAGATGATGTGTGACGGTATGAGATGACATGTGACGGTATGAGATGATGTGTGACTGTATGAGATGGAGTGAATTGACCACATACTCCAGATTCGCAATCAATTTCTCACCACTCATGTTGGTTAATTTATATGATATAAGAAAGAATGCTAGTATTTACCCGAGTGTCTAGAATTAACTGGTTCACATTACACATTATCTTGAATACCTTTTAAATAAAAGAGCAACCTTTTAAACAAGACAACCGTGACCAACCTTGGCTCCGTGGGTCGGTTCATACAGGTCCCCTCCCTTGTCTGGATGCGGAAGACCTGCAGGATCTCGGCCTACAATGTAGACATTAGCACCAGCCGCCACCCTCGCCTTAGCATGCCATTGCACCTCGGTGGGGCCCGCATAAAGCATTGGCGATGGGAAGATGGCAACCACGGTTGTAGCTGGGTCGAGCACTCCTTCATCCAAGACAGCCTTATGTTGCTTGATGCGAACATCCAGGGGGACATCGTCATCTTTGGTCCAACCACCGAGAGGGTGCAGCAGTAGGATGGGATTGTTGTATCCTCTCTCGAGGAGACGTGCTCGGGTGTCCTGCATCAAGAGAGCGTGGCCGTTGTGGACCGGGTTGCGCAGTTGGAAGGCGAAGACACAGTCCGTCTGTGATTTGCCAATTAAAAGGAGGTTAATATTAATCTACATGGTCTTTATAGATATCTAAAGTGAATAACCATAGATATAAATCATTAAATAACGATTTTGAAATTGTTGGTCCAGCTCATGGAAATTTATTTTTTATAGTTTGTTATAAATCGATATTTATTGATTGATATCGATGGTTGTTTACTTTAGATATCTACGGTACCGCAGATTCATATTTTGGCTAGTTCTGTTTTACAACCAACCAATTAAAAGAGGTTAATATTCCGCATTATTATTGAGAAAATCAGGTGCATTTTTATGAAAAGCAGACGCTGTTATTCCCGCTAGGATCAGATCAAGTTACCTTCATGGTCTTGAATTTGCTCCTCAACTCGAGCGGGGTCAGTCGGTACTGATCGAGGCCATCATTCCAGCGGATGCGCTCTAAGACCTCTAGATCCCCGCCTACCAGCCAGTCCCCACTTTCAAAGATCATCTTCACTGTTGGGTGGCCACAGTTACTCGTGCCAAACTGTCGGCAGCACCTCTCCTCCTGATAACAGTTTATAAAAGATATTTTCAATATCGATTCCCGGTATTTTCGCCATAAAATATTTCGAAAACCAACCTTTCTATGTTCATAGAACTCGGGCGACCTGAGAATGGCGATGGGCTTTCCTTGATAGCGCAGAGTAAGAGCTTTGGCGTCGGCACAACGCTCCTTGTCGGAGGTGCTCACAGGAAGTACGATCACAATAGATTGATTGTAAAGACCGTCTAGAGATAGTATCAAGGATTTTCTTGTCATATAGGTTTGGTGACGTAAATAATGTAAATATGACTCACCATCGAAGAGATTGCCAAAATGCAATGACTGGAGATATTCACGTTCTCGCATGAATCCAGTTAGTGGACTTGCCCACCCCTCGGCCAATACTTGCATCCACTGAAGGTCCACTTTGGTGACTTCAAAACTCGGCAATTCTTGGGCTTCTTGAGTAGCGGAAATAATCCGGTCTTCAGGAACCATCAATTCCAGGCAAAGATTGTGCGTTGATCTCGGAATGACATGCTATGGTAAAATCATTTTAAATTTTGAACTGACGTTAAAATAAATCAAATTGAAATTTATTATACTACTAACTATTTCATTAGTAGTATAATATATATATTTCATTTATTCGAATAATTAAATACAAATAATAATTATTTTTATATAAACTTTTAAAAGTGGTACAATATAACATACTTTAATTAATTATTACAAAAACACACTATTAAATTTGACTAATCATAGTTAGTCTCACATTATCAACAAGCAGTTTAATAATCTGATCCCGACAGTCTCTTATGGTATTCTCTGATGTTCTCAGTCTCAATTCTGGATTTGTTGGCTCCTCATAGAGGGCGTCTATGCCAGTGAATCCTTTGATCTTTCCAGCACGAGCCTTCGCATAGAGACCCTTGACATCACGGCCTTCGCACACTTCTAGTGGAGCATCGACGAAAATCTCAAAAAATTTGAGATTTGTTGATTCGTGGAGTTCACGAGCCTTGGTTCGATCCTAGTTACAAAATATTATATAAAATTCACAAATTTATCAATTATCGAGTGTTGGTTAATATTTTAAAATTTCAATAACCTTGGCAAAAGGGCTGATGAAGCTTGACAGGCAAACAATTCCACCATCAGCGAACAATTTCGACACTTCCGAGATTCGGCGAATGTTTTCGACTCGATCGTCCGGAGAGAATCCCAAATTCCGATTCAAACCGGTTCTAATGTTGTCACCATCGAGGGAATAGGCTGGGATACCGTGGGAAACAAGATAATCCTCCAGCGCGAAGGACAACGTTGTCTTGCCAGCACCACTCAGGCCTGGAAATATTATAAAATTTGTGTGTTTAGTGAACAATCCTCCCATACGTAAATTAAAAACGTACTATGTTTAATATAAAGATAAAAATAAATCGAAGAAGAAATAATAGTTCATATTTTGAATAGAAATACGAAAAAAAAATCTCTCAATACATTATTAAAAAGGATGTCGCTTTATTTCATATTCTAGGCAGGTTTGGACAGTAGCTCATTGTCTTGCCATATTGTAAAGCAGATAAAATAAATAAATAAATAAATTTAAGAAAATTCGAGTAAATTTAACTAGCCGGATATAAACTTTTTTCAAATGATTTCATCTTTACAATGTAACCATTTGTTCCTTTTTTGAACACAGGAAGTATAATGTCCACTATATGATCAGTTTCCGAAATGCATACTGCTCATAGGTATTGATTAAATGGATCGACTAATATAGTTCTGACAGAATTAGCACTGAATGGCAATCACTTTCCGTGGATTGAAATAATTTAAATGTCGAAACTAACTGTTGTAGTTGTAAATTAAATATTAACCTCTTTTTCCTTCCTGAAGCTGTTAGCTCTTAAATACAAATCATTTTATTTAAATTTAATTGAACCTAATAATTTATTTATTTATTTTAAGGTTTGAGCTAACCGAACTTTTGCCCCTTTGGCTTTAAATAATATCACTTATTTGTGTACGAAGTTAAGCAATGAACATTCATTAATCTCCAAATCATTAGTTTTACATATGTATTTTCCAAAGTGACATCAACATACTATCAACATACATTATTATGTGGCATAATTCGCAAATATATAATAATAAGTATTTATCTAATTATTAACCATTTGAAGCCGGGAGGCAAGACTGTCTTGCCATGACAATTGCATTAGTTTTATGGAGTTCTATCTAAGTTTATTTGAAACCAATTGCCGTGTCCACAATCAAGGAAACATATTACAAACATTTTTTCTAATTAGCAAATATTTTTGTTTTAACTTAGCAATAATCTACAGTCGTATTCATAATACATTAAATTATTTTGTCAATACCAGACAACCTGTCTAAATTTGGAAACACGCTAAATTTGTTTACAACTTTTATGAGTTTCTATTAATTGTTGACCTTACTAAATATGTTATTGCTTGTGGATGTTGATTTTTATTTCCTGGTTTGAGTATCCTATCTATGGTTACCTCTCATTTCGCAGGAGTAATTCAGTCCCAGTTAAGAAACAGACTGACTAATATAATTAATTACTTGACTAAAGAGCCGACACACATTATAAAGGAACATCTCTCAAAAGATGGAACTTCTTTTTGCATCTCTCATCTCTTAATGTTTACATTCCGACAGTAACTGAGTGATTAATTAATTATTTAATTTAACCTTAATTATTTCCATCCTGGCTATAATGAAATGTGAAAACCTATTGTCAGTTATAAATATTATATATTGTAGCACCGCATACCTGTTGCACCGAATGCAAGCTAACTCCTTTTTTTAATCTATTGTTCTGTTTTCAATATAAAATACGACTTTACATGTTAGTATTTTTTATCAATAAATAGTAACTTATACTATTTAATAATTCAACAATATACAAGTTCAAACCGGTAGTTTCGACACATTCCTACAAATGTACTATACTATAAAACACTTTTACAATACAGTTATGTAAAATGATACTTTTTGATTATATTACACTTCCTTATATTGATCATTGTATTCGTTGACGTACCTCATTACTATATACATAATATTATAATTTTTATTACATTTTCTGCTTTGAAGTACATAACTATAAAGTGTTACAAAAAATATTCTCTTTTTTTCTAAAAAAAGAAACCCACCTAATTATTTTGAAAATGTTCAATTAGTTAATCTAGATATAGCAATATATAAGACAAAGATAATACTTAATTTGCATACGATATTATCTTTAGATCAGATTCTTTTTTTGTAGAATTGCTTTCTTGCTTCCCCATCCTCACCAAATTCACAGGTTAAAGAAAATCGGGAAAACATTCGACGTCAATATTTTCTGAACGATTATCAAGAGGATCGTTGATAATTCAATCCATTTGATACATGTCATTAGGATGAGTGTTATGTTTGATTTGTTGCAAGGAGTGAACTGTAAAATGTTCAAATAATGATTTGCATTTCCTCAAAAATTTAACAGTTGCTTCTCAATGTCAAAGTAACTTACTAAAAATTGATCGATAAGTTTAATTTGAGCACTCTGTTTTTCATTATTCTTTCAGTGTCATCTAATTCAATAATATTAACCTTTTGATTTTTCAAAAAAATTGCAGACGTTTTAATTCACATCCATTAACTGCCTTTTGTAATGTGGCCAGTATAATCCAGTCATTCTGGCAAAAATGTGGACAAATTGATAAAAAGGTTTAACGATTGATAATGGTAGATATAAATCCCAACTAACACCTCTGAAAAATCCAAAAAAATCCCATGGCCCAAAGTTTCATATTTTCTTAACTTTAAAAAAAATTGTTGCTTATAAATTTATTCATCTAAACATTTTTTACATATTATTTTCAAAAATTATATAAATTTATTGTAATGTTTACTTTCAGACACATTTGAATATCAGTTCCAAACTCAATTTTAGCAAAAAAATCGACTAAATAGACAAAATAGACTATATTAAAAGGTATTTCGTTTGAAACTGTCAAGATTTTAAGTACTACGCACATGACTAATATACCTATCGTTAAAAATTTGAGAAAATTTTATCAATGCTCTCGAGTACTTATTGCTGTTGAAGAAGACGAATTGGAAGAATTCTTCCAAAATAGCACGATTGGAAGGTCTTTTAATTCTTTGTCAGATTATAGGTTATTTATAATACATTGATTTATTGTTTGAATGTTTCTAAGATGTATAAGCTAATAGTATTGACACACTTAGCTGAGAATTACTGCATGCCTATTACCATAGGTCAAACTATGGTTTCTCATCTGCAACAATTACATTCCATACTTAGCTTACTTATATTTGCATTTAGTTGTATTTTGTAGACTACTTCAGTTAATGAAAATCACAATTCATTAATACACGGGCCTTCTAATTATGTGACCGAGATACAATTAAAAGAATACGCAGTATCTAAATCTATACAAATAGTAGGTTATAGCTCTCTGTATTCAAGAACATATGTGCGTTACATAGGTGTTCCTGTCCTATACTGTAGGTAAAACCCTCAACAAACTAGAGATTTTTGTAACAGCTACTATTCACGAACGGTGATATTTTGAAATAATTCTAAGTGCACCTTGTAGCGCAAGAAACTTTTAATAAGGAACACAAATTTCATGCCCGTAGCTATTACAAACTTCGAAATATAAAAAAATCGCAATATTTTCGTCATTCTTCTTCTTAACCTTCAACATCTAGAATCGATTTTGATAAATTTAACATGCATTGGAAATGTACTAAAGATAAGAAACATGATATTTTCATCAAAATACTTTGTTATAAGAGACCTCAATTTGACATAGCAACTACAGTTTTAAAGCTAGATTAAAATACTTTCGTGGCATGAGCTAAATCACTTTTGACATTTTGGATAATAATAAACAATAATACATTGTTACAATTCAAATAAATAGAATGAATTCAAAACGCTATTATATATATATATATATCTGTTTTATCCATTTTATATCAATTTTTAAATATTCTCCTGTATTTTTCTAGTAAGTTCAATAGAATTTTAAAATAAATGTTTACATATTTGAAAATTTTAAAGTGCATTCTCTTTTTTTAAAAATAAATAAAAGGTTTTACTTTATTTTAAATACATTTTGGTAACATTCGTAGACAAAGGAACAATGTCTACCAAAATTCGCCAAAATTAACCACAACAGTCGTCTTTGTCGAGGTATAGAAGAAGAAGGGCTTATTTGTGGAATAAAGGTCAGAATCTAGTGCCAACTCATCTCCCCTTTAATGGCAGCAACACAATAGTACATAGCCGCCGTTCTAACAACACCCATAATATCAACCAAGGCAAGAAAACAAGTATTGTTGGATAGATGCAAGGGAGTGAAGACACTCAGGAAGGATATTCTGAGAACCGGGGTTTTCGGGACAACACTATCCGGCTATAGTTAACAGCGCACACTAAACCTGTGCTATCCTTCTCTATACATTCTAGCGAAAAGCTAAAGCCAATTTCAAATTGGACTTTTCATGCTTCTGTGTTCTCGCAATAAGTCGCCTTAGTAGGGCATATAGTCGGTCAGGTCTGTCTACTGAACTGTGTCAGACTGAAGGATCAACGAAGTGACGAGAACTTGGAAAAGAATTATTATAATTTAAGACGTCGAGCTGCAACGTTCGGCAATTAGAAACCCCTATAAAGGGGAATTAGTAGAGAATGGTTCGAATTACACTAATGGCTTCGTGTGTGATTAATCAAAATTAGTTCGTTAGAGTGATCTGTCTAGTCTATATAATATCCCATTTTAAAAATAAACAATTGTAGGCCTTGACCAAACTTTGTCGTTTTATATATTTTTCCTACAATGCACAAAACAGTTCTGTTGTTTGAAGATGATTTACTTTCAACCGTGAGAACTAAGATGTAGTAGCTACATGATTGACACGATAATTCAAGCAGAGTGTTGAATTATTAAATTCCCTCGTGCCGTCTCTCGATCTATATATCTCATATAGCAATAGAATGTGAACGCCACAAATTACAATTGAGTGAGTTGAAACAATTCCAGATCTGCAGACCACAGGGGAGTACAACTTCAAACGGAAACATTTCCAACAGAAATGCATCTCGCAATTATATATTTAGTATTAAAATGTCATAAAATTTTACCAAATCTTTGGAAATATTCGCAGCTCAATAATCAGATAAATAGAAATTTATAAGAGGGTGGACAATTTAAATTATAGAAAATATTATTAACCATCTTTGGCCGCAAAAATGTTTATGACGGCGGTATTTACTTGATTAAAATCCAAGAAATGTGAATTCTCACGACTCTGTATAATTAATTCAATAAATGAAATCCTTTGATGATGATATAAAAGGATTCATAGTTCAATAATCAGCATTATTACTGGACAATATTATTATTTTGATTCGGAATAAACCACCAACTATAGATTGAAATTTAGATTAAGAAAATTTAAATATTAGTTGAAAAATTGTCACTATTATACCATTGAAAAGTAATAATCTATGAAATATAATATTATTCTAATACAAACATTTTGAGAAATAACGTTTTCCCTCATTTTTAAGAAAATTCATTTTATATTCTTACAAACGAAAAATTCAAAAATTGTCCATTTTTTATTCTCTCACTATAATCAAAAAACGGTTACAGAAAAAGCAGTGCATTCTAATGTCTGACTGTAAGTATAGGTGCCAAAATGAACCCTCTCAACGTCTCTTCAAATTAACTTCGCATTAGATCGCGACAGAGAAAGAGACAAAGAGCGTGCTTCAGTAAATGGATCTCCTTTTTTAAACCCAGGCTAATATAATTACAAGATATTACAGTGTGGAGTTTTCCTTATAAACAAATTGACATAAAAAAGCATATTATAATTTATCCATTGTATACTTTCAAATATATAATATAGCATATCCGAAAGCTATTATTTAAGCAAACAATATAATATACAACGGAATCAATATGCTGGCTGAGTTAATGGGGCTGGAACAAAAATCCCCTATACTCAGCTGTGTTATTAATTTTAAAGTGGCTGCACATTGCACGCTCCAGACAGACAGTGCAGAGGCAGTTTGTGAGTACGTGTTTGGGGATCCTTTCAGAACAGTTGCAGCGTGGAATATATTTGCCCATTATCCCCCAGAAGAATCAAGTGTTTTTATTTAGACAATGTATGCATGTGGCGTGACGTTTACAGTTTTGAAATAACAAATTTCTTAACTAGAAACCAACAAGCTTATACTAAAAAAATATAGCAGATATTCTTTTGTAAATTAAAATTGCAAACAAGTTATCTAATGCAGTATATTTTGTCCACTAAATATGAAAACTATTTTCTAAATAATTATTGCACACATTTAAATTATTAATTAATTAATACGATTAATCATCACACTATTGATTTTCAAGGTGTTACGTACACTACACAAGACCAAAGTGCATCTAGATTGGATAAGCTGAACCGCACATTTCGTATTAAAGGTATGATAACCTCCAACGACCGTTTAAAGGACGTTCTATTATACATTTTATTGCAATTACTAAGCAACGTGTGAAGATTGCCACGTCATTTAGTGACGGGAGATAATTTGCTGTGCAATGCTTTTGTTGAAGAATTGACCCATAATCGAATTACATTCATTCAATGAACATTTGCTTTTAAATGGTCATTTGACAGCAAATTAATTTTCGAATAAGACATAAACATAATATATTTTATTTAGACATTTGAAAACCAAAAGAAATCTGAGTTAAACATTGACATCATTTCAATTTCACTCTTTATTTAAAGTAAATTTTTTTCAATCCTTAATTTTGTTACCTGATTTACTTGCAAAATTAACCAGATTAAATAACAATAACAAACATGCATAAAGAAGAAAAACCCGATGTATCAAGCTTAGAGCTAAGTTAAAACTGTGTGTAACTATTCAATATCAATATTAAGAGCAGCTCCTATAGTATACCTGTAAGCCAGATAGTGCATCCTCTGAATCCACCCTTTTGTCCCAGAACTTGTCCGCGCTTATGCCGGGTGACTTGATGTGCTTGAAACTGGACATTGGTGGCCTTGTTGGCAATGCCCTGAAACCAAAGAACACGGATTAAAGACGTCAACAAATAAGAGGTAAGACTTGAGAATTTTCAATTTGAAAACGTCGAAAAGATAAAAATTAATAATTCAGATCAATTAATAATAATAATCATTCAGATTAAATTAAAGCGAGGAAAATTTTATTTCGTTTACAGAATTCATAAATTGTTTTTATGACTTGAGAAAAAATTACAATAACGAAATAAAGAGAAAAAATTATCAACTTTCTATCGCTCGGAAACTGAATTATATAAATATATCGGAAAGTGGTCTGAAGAGCAAAAATTGGAATTCCATTTCTATCGTCAAACATTTGAATACGACATTTACTTAAATATAATAATATACAGCAAACAATACACAACTTTGAATAGCTTATAGAGGCATAACTCAATGGTCTACTCTCGGTTTGAAGGGGGAGTCATTATAGACCAAAGGCTAGGCTACACTCTACTATTCAAAACAGAAAAAAAGTCAGCTCTAAAGTAGACATGGCAGAAGAGAGAGAATGAGATGCACACTCGCTGAGTGGTTAGGGAGGGTCCCTAGGGACGCCAGTATGGATGCAACATTGAGCTGCTGAGGACATGGACTTTATATTCTGAAAGAAGAGAGGGTTGAGGGTGGGCTGTGGTAATCGGATTTGGTCAGGCTAACTTATACCCCCCCCACATATTGACAGCAGTGAGAAGACTGTCATGATTTGTCTGTGAATGAACTCGTTGTATCAATGACAAAATATTTATCAAAAATTATGTTTTATGCCTTTTAATGGGCTGACAAAAATTGAATAAAAGTTGTCGTAATGTTAAAGTTGTTGGAACAAAAGCACGAAACAGCAATTGGCAATGCTTCAAAAGCTTTAATTTATGTAACCAACCTCCATGATTTGATAAATATCAAAAGATAAAAATAAAAGAAAATTAAAAAAAGACGAAATTACCATAAAAATTGATAATTCCACAAATGTTAACTATGTTTCCAATACATATTTGAAACTTATAATAATATTTTGACATTATTAATTAAAATATGTGTTTTTTGCTAATTCAAGTAAAATAAAATTTATATATATAAAGATTCCTAAATAATTCATATATATACATTCCAAACAATTTAGTCATTCGCCCTCAGGATCACTTCATGCATTGTAAGAGTTTTAAAATAATTGTTAATGAAAAGTTATGAAAGAATGTTGAAAATATGTCGCTACTAAAATTATAGATTAAAACATAACTCGCCTATACACAGCAGTTGTTGTTTTTTACATTCATTTCCCATTCAGGGAATGAAATAGAAGACGCTTTTTAATGAAGACTTCATCACTGCACTTAAGCAATACAGGTTGAAAAGCTACTGGAATTATCGCATTCTTGGAACAGATATAAATTACAACAATGGAAAAATCGTTAAATACAAAGAAATGTGGCGTGAAAAGCACACAAAGTAAATTAAGACCTTAAGAAAGGGTCAAACTGTTTAAATGATTTTTAAAGATCAAAATTACAATGTTCCTTATACAAATAAGAGAACCGAAATACAAACGCAAGAATATTTCGATCTAGATTAGACAGATGACAATGTTAAAAATAACACAGGTTACGCCAAATCCCTTGCTATAGAACCTACTTTATCCATACAAAACAAAGAAAAACAAATATTTATTTTATGTAACGGATTTGCAAGAATATGTACGTATAGCAGTGTGGTAGTGTACAGCTTTTGTGCAGCACATGACATGCACACAAATTTATATAATATAAATAATATAGTATACTAACACGTATTAAATTCACATATAGATTTAGTTACAATTTATAATAATTCATAGAAAATCGCAATCTATTTATAAAATATACTTAATTGTCAACAGATTCGGAAAATGTATTAAATATTATTTTTTATATGCGACAAAACATTTCATAAATGGAGATTTCAAAAAGACAATAATTCGCGATATATTTTAACTACTTAAAACCCTGAATCATTTCTAAAATATTGTATAAATAAAAATGATGTCAATCAGATTGGCATTAAAACCATTCTTTGAATAATTAATTTTATATTTAAAACTAAGGTATATAGTTGCCGATTTCAATAAAATTAAAAAAGAAAAAAATATTTAAAAATATCAAAAAATAGACAGACCAAAAGCGTTTAAAAGTCTTCTTACTTGTCGAACACCGTATGGATCGGACATTGTAAAACACGAATTGTTCTCGGGCATCTGCAACGGACGAGGAACAAAATCGCACTCACTCCTAAAATATTTTCTTGTTTTTAGACCGAGATGAAAGCCAGGAGTTTACCGCAACTGAGCACAGTTTTAGAAAACACCAACAGGAATATCTTGTGCTTATGACAACTCAGTCAGGTTAATGTGTTATTCTTTTTTTATTACGTTCTCTAAGCCGTAATTATTTATATATGTGTGTGTGTGTGTGTGATAAAAATACTCGCGCTGACTTAAAGCCACACAATATCTACGCTGTGAATGGAGAAAAACACCCGTCGAGGTAGTGAAATGCTTCTAATAGTGACGAGGAAGATTAGGGATAGGATGTTCTCCGCTCTGCTGTTTGAGCAGTGAGAAAGAGGAAGATAGGGGGAGAGATAGGCTTACTTACGCGAAAACAAATAAGCATATATTTTTCTTTGCTTACTCGCCTGTATTGGAATTTATGAACGGATACATATTGTTGCAACCTTAAATAGCCAATTTGAAATATATTACTTTAAAAATTGAATTCCTCAACAGATTTGACAGATAATCATAGTGTTTAGTATTGAACAAAATTTAGACACTATGGTGCTTCGGAAAAGAAAAATTAACGTTTGTTTAATAAAATATATCGAACATAAAATTAAAAAAAGAGTACTAGCAAATAATAAAGGAAATAGAAACAAATGGATTGTTTAATAATGATATCTTATTTTAAAATTAGAAAAATTAATTGAAAGATTATAATATATATTAATATAATTTAATAAAAAAGAACCAAACAAAAGTTAAATGTAATACGATAATGCTTACCGAAAATGGCAATACTCCGTTAGAGCTAGCCATAGTAACTATTGACCAAGCAAGGTTTCAATAAACAGTGAAAAGTTAGCTTGAGACAATCTCAATGTAATCAGAAAATTTTAGATTCGTTCATCAATGTCAAGATCTCAATATTAGTCAAGAAATCACATGTAGTGTTTTGGTGCAAATAATAGTGCATAGCCTAAAGGTCAACTATGATATAAATATGTGCAACCTTTATTAAATATTGTTATCAGTATACTTGTTCGGTATAAGTGTGTGTCCCAGTCCTATTAACTTAACATTTAAGTCAAGTTATTGTATAAATTGTGTATATTCATATGAAAATAAATATTAAATTACACATTACAAATAGGATGAGATAGAAAGGGCAACCAAATATTTACCACGACAACCAATGTATATATTTAAAATGAGAAACACTGTATATATTTGACATGACAAACACTGTATATATTTGAGATGACAAACACTGTATATATTTGAGATGACAAACACTGTATATATTTGAGATGACAAACACTGTATATATTTGACATGACAAACACTATATATATTTGAGATGAGAAACAGTGTATATATTTGACATGACAAACACTGTATATATTTGACATGACAAACACTGTATGTATTTGACATGACAAACACTGTATATATTTGACATGACAAACACTGTATATATTTGAGATGACAAACAGTGTATATATTTGACATGACAAACAGTGTATATATTTGACATGACAAACACTGTATATATTTTAGATGACAATCACAGTACATATTTGACATAGCAAACAATCTTATATATTTGACATGTCCGAAGCACCACATATTTGACATGGCAAGCAATAAGTGCATCATCAGTTTGATATTCTAGGTGAAATGCTAGGTGCACCATTTGTTTGAAATGCTAGGTGCACCATTTGTTTGAAATGCTAGGTGCACCATTTGTTTGAAATCATAGGTGCACTATTTGTTTGAAATGCTAGGTGCACCATTTGTTTGAAATGCTAGGTGCACCATTTGTTTGAAATGCTAGGTGCACCATTTGTTTGAGATGCTAGGTGCACCATTTGTTTGCGATGCTAGGTGCACCATTTGTTTGCGATGCTAGGTGCACCATTTGTTTGCGATGCTAGGTGCACCCTCTATTTGAGATACTTGGTGTACCATCTTGTAATTCTTGCAGGCTGTACAACATCATCCCTACAACGCCTACAAAGAGTGTTAAACTGCTGTGCTCGTTTGATCAAACAACTTCTTAAACACTCTCATATTACGGATGCGTTACGTGAGCTCCATTGGCTCCCCATCCTTAAAAGGATCGACTACAAGATTTGCAGCCTCATTTTCAAATGTGATAACAGAACGGCACCTCCATATCTGCAGTCAATTCTTACACCAACAGCCTCTGCAGCATGCTCTATCAATCTGAGGTCGTAGATGGCACTCCGTCTTCACCAACCTATCCCAAAGAGCACTGGCACGCTGGTGCCTTTAGCTTCTATGCTCCCCATACCTGGAACACTCTTTCCGCACAATGTCGCTCACAATTATTAAAAACCGAATTATTCTGTACATAATTCACGTCATGTACCTCCGACTTTGATATTTATTATGTATTGTCGTTAAATAAAGTATTATTATCGAAATATAGCAAGTGTATAATTATGTAGAACAAATTATAGTTCAGTTACACTTACTAAATTATAGAATAAACATTTTATAAGATGAACTATACCTCACATGAAGAGCTCACTCCATTTTGTGATGTCATATTCTGAAAAAAGAGAGAAGGAATTTCAATTATTAAATCAATATATTTACAATCTATTCTCTTTATGAAAAGAAGGATAATATTATGTATTAATTATACTGGTTAAATAATTACCAAAAATATAATTTTAATAACTAACAAAACTATTTAAACGTAGTAATCTAACACCTAAAAATAGAGCTTAAATCTGATGGATTCAATTTTCCCCAACCTTCACCATTTAAGCTATATAAATAAATTTAGTAATTTATCATTCTTTAACGTAAAATAGGTGGAAACAGATATTATTTAATTAAATTTCAAGGATTTTCAAGATTCACATGCTATAAAATTTAATTTTCCTTTGGGTACTAATCATCACCCTATTTAATTAAGTAAATAGCAAATAATATTAGGAATATTACCGTAATTTAAAAAAATATACTTACTTAAATTTGGGAAAGTTTATCAGGTAAAGAAGAACTCGAAGTAAATATAGGTGACTATCGTTTTGTTTTATTGTCCTGCCAAACAATACAACTGCAAGGAGATAATGCTAATTCATAAATGAAAACGAAACTTTGATATACACCATAACAAAAGATATATTTGTCGTGCACTAAACAGTCTCTAAGCCAACCACTAGAGCTACATAAATGAACAATTTGATGTATTACCTTTACAAAAATTACAGCTCAAAAACAAAACTAAAATTTTAAAAACATATTTCTGACAGATTATTCTTTTATCTACTACTACTAAAAGTAATATATTCATAATACACATTTTCTATAAAGTAAAAAATACAAATTAAAAAAATATCCTAATTTATCAGAAAAGTGAATTTTTAACTGTAAATAAATAATAGTTTTTTCATAACATTATCAAGAATAAAATGTAAGCAACATTATCGAATAAAAAAATATTACAGTGTTGAGTTAGTGTCTAAACCGTTAAGATATATTATGTTTAGAATCAACCACATTGGGTGTAAAAAATATATAAAATTAAGGTATACTACTTTCGATCTACAAGTAATCACTAAACATATACTAATTAAATGATTAATTACACAAAATTAGTATTAACTTCAAATTGTTTCAAACAGAAAATGAAAACAAACGAATTTTTCCATAAAAAATGTATTCATTATGTACACTGAGGGGAGAGGGAGATAATATAAATATGTACACATTAAATATTTTTAGCTAGCAATACACAAATTCATATCTGAAATATTAAATAAAAACATTACTTACTTTGATTTGAATGTAATGCCGAAAATATATTTTTTATGTAAAGCACCGATTGCAAAGATTGAATATCGATATATTAAAAAAAAATTTCCTTAATAAAAGATCAATATGATGGAAATCATTATCTCTTCCCCTTTTTTGTGCCTTTCTTATCTTTCTTTTTAGATTTGCGCTGTCCTCCTTTAGAACGCACTTTGGCCGCCTGATATTTACGGTCAAAGTGAGATTTTCGAGAGGTTGGTCTTTGACGAAGAGCTTTATTCATCTCCTTCACAGAAGACATATTGTTGAGTCTACAGGCGGAAGAAAACAGTGAAACTGGAGATTTGCAAGAAAGCGAATAAAAATGTTTGAGTAAAAAATTAAAAAAAAAAACAGAATACAAATAAATACGCGGCAGTAATAGGAACAGTATTTAGAGAATACGAGATATGAATATACTACATAATTACCTACTGATTTTTAAAGTACATTGACAGTATTTAAATATTGTTTAATTTATTACAAACATCTCATATGAATGAATTTAATTTAGAGATAATTATAAATCGTCAAAATAACGAATATAAATGATAGCAACATCTTACTTGACAGGTTTTGATTTAGTAGTATTAGCACCGTCATCATCTCCAAAGTTGATATCTTCAACAGTAATCTAAAGCAGTGACAAGATGTCCATCTTCAATTAAATAATTATCTAAATACAAATAGTTTCAACGAAAAATTAAACTTTTACAACCTTTGACAATATCCCTCCAAAAATACTTGTATCGTATAAATAAATATAATATGTCTATAGTGTCAAGGATTCCAGATAAGTGAATCTTAATGATATAATGTACGTAGTGATACAGTAAATATAATACAGTAAAACGGAATATTTCTTTATTTGATTGATATAAATTACAATTTTGTAAGCAAATAATTCACTTATTTAACTGAGTTATCATTTCAAGAAGAAAAAATGGTCCTCTAACACTCACTTTTTGTGCTCCCTGAATATTGGTTCCCAGGAAAAGTTTCGAGGAAGCAAGGTCAAACTCCTCCACAGCCACTGAGTGGGTTTTCGTCTCCTTGATGGAACGTTGGACCAACAATTCGGCTGCTTTGACAACTTCGTCAGTAAGACCCAGCTGCTCTTTCATGTTTTCACGATACTTCAACAACAGACGAAAAAGAGGTCAACACTTCATATATCAACACTTTAACTATCAACCCTTCAAATATCAACACTTCACATATCAACACTTCATATATCAACACTTCAAATATCAACACTTCATATATCAACACTTCATATATCAACACTTCAAATATCAACAATTCATATATCAATACTTAAAATATCAACACTTCAAATATCAACACTTCATATATCAACACTTAATATATCAACACTTCATATATCAACACTTCAAATATCAACACTTCATATATCAACATTTCAAATATCAACACTTCAACTATCAACACTTCATATATCAACATGGTGGTGGTAGTTACCGGATAAAAAAAGGGTTAAACTATCAATAATTATTAATCCATAATTTATAACAAAACTTTTGTATGATACACGATATTTGACAAAAACCTCACAAGCACCAATTTTATAGACCTGAAAAGATAATAATATATTTTCAAAAATTGCAAGATTCATATCCAGAATAGTTAAAATACAATTTAGGAAAGTAAAACTCTATCTTTACCGTATTTACTGTGACTTTTAAAAAAAATATAATCTCACATAAACCAGTCAAAGTTAAATGATTGCAATAGTAATTCAATATTTTTTGAGTGGTCGAGGCTCAGCATATTTGTATATGCTCAACGCGATTCTTGTGTGGTGATTTAAACTTCGAGCTAAGGTGTAGTTAGTAGATACCAGTATTTTAAACAGCGATACATTTCCATTAATATTTTACTATTTCCAGGGTTCGTACAGGCTTTTAATAAAAAATTAAAGACTTTTAGAGACATTTGACTGAAAAATTAAAGACTCTTGGAGTCAAAAAATATATGTAAATACATGTTTGTTATAAAAAAAGTATTTATTTATAGAAAAATACTTATTGGTAAAAACATATTTATTATAAAAAAATATAATTATAAAGATGCAGAATTTAAAGACTTTAAAGGACTTTTAAGGATCAGTATTCTGGGAGAAATTTTTTATGACAACTTTTTTCAACCAAATATCAATAAATGTGTTTAATTAAATTTTATAATATAATTAAACTATAATTATAAAATATAATTAACATTTTTTACAATCTAGAATAAGAATGTATGTGTAATGTCATAGTTATGAAGAGTAGTTACCTATTATAGATTTGAAATATTTTTTACAAAAGAATATATATAGAATGTCATGTGAATGTACATGTGAACCTTTACTTTAAAACATTTTAATTTAATAAATATTTTTTTACAATATACAACATATATATATATATATATATGGAACATCATTGTTAAATAGAATACATGTATATGTAAAACTTATTATTTGCAAATATTTTAATTTATTAAATATTGTTTATGATATACAACAAGAATATATAAAGAATGACATTGTTTTTACAATATATAACAAGGATAATATAATATTACAGTCAGATAGATAACATGCATGCGTAACCTGTAAATATTTTGGTAAGATAAATATAATCAACCCAAGTATTAAAGATCATTAATCTAGCCAATCTTCTGTCTTCTGCAATCTTTAATATCTTCTACTAGCTGTATTATTTCTTCTTCAAGAGATTGTTTTCTTTGAAAAACCATCTCTGACTGGACTTTCTGCAATTGCACTCTTGATAATATTGTTTCATTCAGAATTTTCTGAAGTTTTTCATTTGCAACTGCAGCATTTATCCACAGCTTTTTAAGACTGGATTTGTTCAGAGACACGCTCAAAGAGCCCCTCACTAAAACATTTTAATGAGAGCTCATAAAATGTGTTCAGAAGACGCACTAATTAAGCCATCATAATCAAAGCGCTCATAAACGGAATTCCCTTTTTACTATTTCTTTCTTTTTGCCTCTTCTTCCTCAAAATTTATTTTAGCTTCTATAGATGTGTCTGATACTTTTGGTAGCAGCTTTTCACTGATGTGAGTAATTTTTTGTTACTGGAACATTAAAAAACCACCTGTATTTATGATACCATCTTTAACAATTTGCAATGCAACCAAGGTCTGCTTGTCAAGTAACCTTCATTCATTTATTGATTGAGAATCCACATTGTGGTGCTGACTCAGTCAATAATCATTTTACCAGTGATTTTGCTTGATGAGAACTCCAGTCCAAACTCCTCATGAACTGGTGAAACATTATTTTGTAACATTGACACAATTCTTTTCTATATATCTGCCTGTATGTTGGATGTCATGTTTGAAGGTTTACAATGTAGGTAAGAACATCAGATGAAAATGAAAAACATATTTAGTTATCATATTTATTTGTTATTTAAAGTAATTATATACAAAACTGATTGTTTTTAATATCATACCAGCCCTGGACATTTGTACAACAGTTAGTTACATATTTATAACATATATTAATAATAACATATTTTGTTTCACTAGATATCAACTTTGGATATTTCCTTTATTAGCTATTTCAAAAAAAATCAAGTATAAAAAATTGTGAATTTTCACAAAATTTCGTTTTTTTGACATTTTATGAATTATTCTAAATTTTATGACATTTTAGGAAGCTGGGAGTCCTGGGATATGTACAAACTCTGAATTTCAAGACAATATTTACAGGAAATAATGTAGTATAATTATAATAATACATTTTTCATTTTACAAGAAACACTAAAGCATTGAAAGCTTAATATGAAAAAAAAAAAATTTACAAATCATATAAATTAATCAAAACAAAATGTTTAAAATTATATTCAAACAATTTAAATTAAACGTCACTTTCGATAATTATCATGTCGAAAATGATATCTTTTGTGTGAAACTAAAATGCAAGTAAATATAATTATAATAAGTGCATACATTTGATTTACAAGTAAGTAA
This sequence comes from Vannuccia rotundouncinata, assembly GCA_034780395.1. Lineage (NCBI taxonomy): Eukaryota > Metazoa > Platyhelminthes > Proseriata > Coelogynoporidae > Vannuccia > Vannuccia rotundouncinata. Next base: position 27,402 of record JAUZNC010039657.1, on the reverse strand, counting down.
ATAAATGTGAATCTAGTCCAGTACACATGGAAGTGAATAAAATAAAGGTTTAACTAATATTTAATTTTAAATAAAACCAAAAAATTTAATTCTACATTAATGTGAAATTTATTATATACTCATTCGTTCAATTGGTCACTAATATAAAAAATATTTAATTAAATATTATTATAAATTTACAGTACTTCACGAATAAACTTTCCACATTTATAAAATAAAAAAAAACGATTTTAACATAATTATTCTTAAGCTAAAAACTAATCATACAGTGTTAGTTTAGCAAGCAGGCTAATATGTTTACTAAATAATTATACGTCAAATAAAATAGAAGTAAAGAAACATAATTATTTCCACAATTTCCCCATAATGTAGCTAAAAAAACAACCTATAATTATATCAGAGCATTACAAATAACCAAAGAGATAGAAAATTTGCCATAATCTGACCCTAAGTATTGATTGCCAAGGCAGATATTTTCAAAAAAAGTCACAGAAAAACCAAAATTCAGACATGAACATAGACATATTTATTATAATTTTAATTTATCACAAACAACTAAAGCAACCAGACACTAACATTAACTAAGCTTGCTTATTTTTAAAAAGTTCGGTAAAAGAAAATTAATCATAAAAATTCAGATACAACATCATTATTGTCATGGCCATTGGAAGAACGTTTTCTATGTCGTTTTCTTTTCTTTCTTCTTCCACAACAGCAGAAACATCTCTGCAACAGGACTACAAGAAACGACCGAAATGTGTCGAAAACTACTAAATAGATAAAAGGGGAAAGACAGAAGTTCCACAGGGTCAAATACTCTCCGATGACATTCATTTCAGATCCATAGAGACTTTTGACAACACCAAAGATGTAGAGAAGGTAAAGGAAACTGCCGAAGGACACGAGCAGGACAAACGAGACAGCAATCATGAGGGCAACCAGTGTAAACTTTCTGGACACGGCATTCTTCATCTCCTGACTCTCGACCATTGTGGACCGACGAAGGCGGAATATCAGTACCGAATAGAGGACAACGAACAGGGTCGTTGGGATGAAGTAGCTGACTATGAGGTAGAGAAAGGCGTTGACCACCATGATATTGTTCAGAGTGGGGCTTCCGTATAGAGAGTAACCAGGAATGCAAGAGCTGGTCCAGTTGTTCCCAGTCGAGGGTGGAATATAGTAAAACTCAAAGGTAGATGGCAGGCAAATCAACCCAACTACGATTGTAACAAGGAAAAAAGCGATGTATACAAGACGAGAGCGGTGCTTATTCTGATTGTAGACAATTGGAAATACCACGGCAACAAATCGGTCAATCGCGGTTAGTACGATGACATAAACACTGCAAACTCCGATAAAGAAAATCACAGTAAAGGACCTCCAAATGCGACAAAGAAAGAAATCAACAACTGAATTGTTTGTCAGAGTGACATTGAAATATTGTAAGAAAAGTCTTTCAAAATTGAGTAGAATGAAAATGATATCAGTTACAACCTGAGCCTTCATTAACAAACAACTTATAATGGAGCCCACCTTGTGTCGCAATAGAAAAGCGAAAAATAGGCAATTGCCAACAAATCATAGAAATAGAGCTACAACAGTCGTATTATTCAGAACAGCCAAAGCTCCAGGCATTATATTGAGAGATGGATGATAATAAATACTGTGCTCATGCTAACAAGAAGTGTATTTTCCCATATATTTATCGTAGAAAATACTACAACTTTCAACCAATAAACATAATATAGAATTAATTCAGCAAATAAGAAGCGCAAATTTCATCATTTGTTCAAAAAATATTTATCGGAGATATCCTTTTTGAACCACTATTCGTACATTATTAAACCGCACCAAGAAAAAATTAGTACTAATAATTACATCAGAAAAAAGTTCGTTTAGAACCCCACCTGATCTTTAATCCTTTTCCGTTCAACTTTGATTTCATCGGCAGCTATTTCTTTCGCTTTCTGGCGGCGTTCGATCTTGCGCTTTCGAAATCCTGTTAAATATTCCCTGCACAATGACAAATTTAAACACAACAAATTAATTATAAAAATGACCAGGGTAATACATTTGAATTAAATAATTAATAGCCACATGTTTAATAATAATAATAAAGGTTGTTCATTTATCTAGTAAAAATCATGAGAACATGCAAGATGGAAAATATTATAGTACGAATGCTAGATATAAAAAAGTTTTGAAAAGGGGTAGCTATGGGATCCAAATAAAAAGAATAGCTTGGATACAATGTACCAAAAACAAGCAAATTGTTACTTGTAATTCGATGAGCAATAAGGTAAAAGACTATATTTATATCGATTTGTTTTATAACTAAACTTGAAAGAAGAACGGCTATGGAGTTTAACTTGAATGGAATGTGGCTCTAACGGGTTAATATTTAATAATTAATCAATAATGAGCACAATGCTGCAGCGGAAACCAGTTTGTTAAAGCCAGGAGTACGAAGGTAGCTAGATCAAATCCCGATAAGTCTGGCTTTAACAAACTGATTTTGAAAAGAGGAAATACTTAAAATAATAAAATCAAGAGATATAGAAATATTTTAAGAAATAGTCTACTTTCGCATTCAACTCGATGCAGGGTTCATACAGAAAATTTGTAAAAAATACCATGACTTTTCCCGAGTTCCAGAGAGATTTAGAAAATATTCCATGACGTTTTGTCACAAAATGGCTATTTTTTATTTATTTAAAAACAAATGTATTTGTAAAACAGAATAAAGCATTCATAAAATTATAAAATTCCATTATGTTTCAAAAATAAAATACTTTTAAACCAAATTTCATGACTTTTCCAGGTTTTCCACATTTTCCCGAGCTGTATGACCCTGTACACTGCTCCACGTTCTTGGAATACCATACCCAATAATATTTGTAATATTTGGGACTACGACTCTTTCCAACAATCTTAAACTCTATTTTTACTCATTACTATCAATAACACTCAGATTACAAAGTTTGTACTTGTTTTAGAATACATCTGATACAGAATTTGTGTTTAAACTGTTTTATTAATAATTTTAAAACTTGATAGTTGTATTATACTTTCTTTTTTCTTCATCAAAGTGGACTATCCGCTTGAAATGTTGCTTCTTTCCTTTCGGTTTCATTTTCTAACTGAAAGATAAAGAAAATTTGTATTACATATAATACTGAGTGAAAAAATATCAAATTAAATTGATCAAAGTTTAGTCTGAATAACCAGAGACATAATTGCAATTCTGAATAATTTAAGGATTAGAATGGCCAATCACGAAATCTGCGTACAATCTCATGTACTCTATAAAATCAGCACCAAGCGCTGAATTTTTTTGTATTTCACAACCTAGAATGCAGCTAAAGGCCTTCTGAGAGCATATATTTTTAAAATTACAGTTTTAATTTTTCCGAGTTTTGACATTTTTATGGGGATAACTTTAAATTTGAAAATATATAAAAATTAAAAAATATAGGTTACTCTATAAAAAATAAAAGTTACCCCCCCCCTCAATTATTTTTATTGCATATTTGAAAAAGTTTCAGAAATGATCATTTTTGATCTGAAATCTGCATAAATCCGCAAATCCGCATAGGATTCTAATCCCTGATAATAAGTAAAAATTATAAAGTGATTAATGTTAAGGTTTGTAGTGTGTAATGAAAACAAACTTTGCTCGCTTTGTCTAAGCAAACCTTCTGTAAAAAAAGTTGGTATTGCACATTGAGGGTGATACAGAAGAAATTAACTGTATTACATTTGAAATGATATACACTTAGACACATCAGTTTAAGAAGATATCACAAAAGAAGATATTTAAATTGGTTAGATTTTTGTAAGTATTACATAATACTATTAAATTTAAATTAAATTTTAATAATTTTAATAAATCTTCAAAAATCTCTATAAAGCTTAATAATATCTACCTTCATTGTTTCATTCAAAATTGATTAATTAAAAAATGAAGTCTAAACAAATGCTCTATTTTGACAATTAAATACAGAATATAAATATATATTTCAAAATATACATACAAAATTTAGATAGCAAAACGTATATATTTAAAGTAAAGTTTAATTTTGAAAATAATAATTAATCCTGAAACGAGCTAGTTATTAAGCTGCCCTTAAATTAAACATATTATATGAGAGGTCAAAAACTACAAATAGGTCTGCTGCAAAACCTTTTGGAATCAATGAGAAACTAATTTGGAAATCCATTAAAAGTATACATGAAAATAAGTGTTTGAATCATGACAATCTCCTGCCTGGCCACTCTTGTGGTCTGAGATTTCAACTGGATCTCAGTAAAAAGGCAATATGGTTACATAATCACATGAGGACTCATTCATCTGCATACCTTGCAATGATCATCTCAGCAAAAGAATGACTGCATTGGTTTCAATGCACCAGAAGCCTGGTGTCAATGTTTCATGAAGTGGTACAAGTTAGTAATATGACAGAAAACCAATATTGCCCAGAAATTTCCATTTGAATTGAAGGTCAAAATCAAGTATTTCCAGTCTTTTATAATTATGAAACAAAAATGTGTGAAAAGTCAGTTTTTGTCAAAACTACAGGAAATGAAAGAAGCATTTCAGTTGTGTTCACTTGCCTAGCAGATGGCTCCAAATTGAAACACAGATGTTGCAGTTATCCCAGCTGGACTAACCTCCAAACATTTGCTTGAATAAGTGGAGCCTTGCAGATACCATGCAGAAAGAAAGCATCAATGGATGTTGTCTGGAAACATAAGCCACACACCCATCTGGATTATTCAAGCTTCTTAATTAGAAAATCTCTAAATGGGTATATTTTTAAATTGCACAGGACAGGTATCCACATTGTGCTTTTAAAATATTTTTATTTTCAGGTATTATTGAAGAGAATCTGAAAGTTGAGGAAAATAAATATGTTGCATGTGTCTACAAACATGAGTGGTGGCTTGGACTTGTAAAATCAGTCAATGCAGAAGATGGCCCATGAGGGATGACAGTTGGAATGTGCCATTGAGCAACATTCTTCGTGTGATTGATACACCAGCTATTGCTACTGGAAGGCAGTATACTATTCCTCATGCTGATACTGACCATTTGAATCAGTTATTACTAAAACAGCTGGAGAGAATTTGAATGTTGTTCTTACATAAGTTTTAACATGAATATAGTACTTTTTATCCCTGTAAATATAAAAGTATTGTCACATTGTTTTTACATGATGCTCCAGAGGACTTCAATATGAAGGTTTTTTGAAATTATTATATGTTTTTGAATATTCAAAACACCTTTTACAATTTTTGTACATAATTCAGCACAGCAAATATTTCTAAATTGCATTAATTATCTCTAAAAGCATAAAAAACAGCAAAAAATATTTCTCATTTGATAACTTAATAAAGCATCTGGCTATTTTGCGTTCATGGTGGACCCAAGCTATAAAGAGGTTAAGTACAGGAAATATCATGGTGCCCAAGCATATAAGAAAACCATTTCTAACATAATGGAAAATATGTTCCTTATTCAATTCAAATTATAGAATATAGGATATTTAAAATAAATATTGATATTTTTTCTTTTTGTGGATGGTAGCTTTAAATTTTACAAAGTGGATAAGTACAAAATATATATTTAAATAAAACAATCATGAAAAAGTTGTGTTTACTATAATTATTACAAAAATGTCCTAATCAATATAAAACAAAATAATGGTAATATAAATTATAGCATTTTTTCAAAATTGGTTGAATGTATGTGTATTTTTAATAAATAAAAAAATGACATGTACTACAAATAATTTGTTTTAAATTTAATGGAAGTTTAATAAACAAAAATATATACTATTAGGATATATATTTTTACCAGGCACACTCCCTGCCAAATAAATATTTTTTTTATAAAATTGTTTAATATTGAATAGTTTCATGCATTTAGCTAAAATTGCTGACATAATGCATGTTGAGAAAACAAATCCAAACAGGACTCTCTACCTTTGAAAAGTTTTGTTAATTTTGTTTGAGATAATTAATATTTCAGGTTTTTGGTTTTTGGTTTTCAATGTATCAGTATCCCAATTCTGTTTTTTTTCACATAAATTTAATAGTATTTTTAAATTGTCAAAAAATTGTATTTATAGGCTTAATAGGAGGCATGCATAAATTGATGGTAAATAAGTAATAACAGAATATTAATTCCTCTTTTTATTTTTTTAAGGTTTTAATTATTAAAAAATTAATTAGTGTATATATAAATATTTTGCTAAGGCTAATTGATCAGCTAATCCTATTTTACCAGAGCTAATCCCAATTTTCCAGGGCTAGTCCTAATCTTCTGGGATCCCTGGAGAAAAAAATGGTTATGAGAACCCTGCATATTTATAATACAAAAAGATATGGTCAGGCCTTTTATATGAAGAGGCTACTTTTATATAAAACAGATAGAAATGACCTAAATTCTTATGCTTTCAATATGCAAGATTTTTTTGTTATGGCAAATATTGCCAAGATCTTAAGTGTCCATAACTCAATTTGAAATATATAAAACAGAGAGGAATTACTAAAAATATTGTGTGTTCAATTGCCATTAGAAAAAAGAATGTCTATATCTTCAGTCTAATTTTTAATTAAAAAGATATTCCTTTATATTAATTTTCAGGGTAAAAGGAACTAATCATTAATTATTTAACCCATGAACCATGATTTTCTGTCCATCAAATTTGTGAATTTTCTGGTGAAAAATAAAATTGTAATTGGCACATAAGCATGATATTTTTTCTATGGCTGTTATTAATCTAGTTTTAGATAAAGTCTGTGAAAAGCACATTTTTATTTATAAATAGATAAAAAATTACCAAAATCTTGTTTGTGACAATGCCCTGAAAAAATTCATGCAAACATGAATATTAAATAGAATTCTGTTAAAAATTTAAATTAAGGTAATTGGTGCACAAAACAGTAAATATATGCTAAAAATATAAAAATTTGTGTACTGTATACTCCTTTTGTGTGTGTTTAACTATAGTTTTAAAAACGTTTTTGCATGAATAAAACTTGGAATCTGAATTCAAAACTTCACAACTTCACATGACATGATTGATATAAATATAAACACAAACTAGAAAATTGACTAATTAGGATAATAGATTACAATATTTTTTTAAATAAAATTAAGTGTAAAATATAGAAATGTAAATGCTATCTTACAGAAAAAACTGAAAGTGTACAGAATTTTTTTAAAAATTATTTAGAGTTTCTCACATTAAGAATTATATTAATAAAAAAAATATTTTTTGTGACAAAATATATTTGAATAAGTACCTATTTATATAATTGTATCCATTTAAAATATTTAAAAATAAATATTGATAGTAAAAAAATATGGAAATGATTAACATTTTTTAAATTAAAAATTTAAATATAGCCCTTCATTTATTTTTTTAATGTATCTGTCTAATTGTTTGAATTTGTAGCATCAAATACTAATTTTAACAATAAATTAAAGTTAGTTATCTACAGTATTCTTATATTTATATTATTTAAGAAGACAGTATTAAATATAATATAAGAAAATTGTATATAAGAAATCAGTATCCAAATACATAATTCAAATTGGATTATTAGAAATTTATTTCAGAAAAAAAACTACGTTTTATCAAGATAGGAATTACCAAAAATATTGTGTTCAATGGTTAGACATGGGGGCTGTACAAAAATGACGTCACGCAAATTTGGGCCATGTTTTACCCCCTCCTTCCTTGTATCACGGATTTTCATAAATTTCGAAACCCCTTCAGAAAAGTCGTTACGTTACGTTAAGTTCTGTATGCTGTAAATAATTATCGTTAAGTGTGTATGAAGGGAGGGTGTAGAACTTATAACGTGACGTCTTTCCTGAAGGGGTTTCGAAATTTGTGACAATGCGTGATACAAGAAGGGAGGGGTTAAAACATGGCCCAAATTTGCGTGACCTCATTTTTGAACAGCCTCCCAACTAAGTATATCATCTAATCAGTTATTCTTCAGAAAAGTCATGAAGGGAATGAATCACAGTTAACATTTCTTTTTTATTAAAAATCAAAAATGGTAGTACACATGAAAAAATCACATTTCTTGGATTATTCTTTATAGTTAATATTGAGAAACCTTCTTGAATAAATTCACAATAGGATTGGATAATACTATTTTTTAAAAAAGTGTTATACATTTAGTAATCTTTTTTGAATTGATAACTATTTTCGTCGTATGCAATCGATTAGGTTACAAATAGAATTTTAATATAAATAAGATTTATAAATTAAGCTCCGCCTTCCAACTATAATAAATTTTGACACAATAGACAGGGTTGACACGCTTTTTCAATGATTAAATTCCGACTTATCTTGGTTTTACCACAAGTTACCATTATCTGTAGGATGTCGCCAAAATAAGAAACACAATTTAATAAAAGTAAATAAAAACTGTAAAACTACTAAATGCGACATTCTAATATAAATGCATCTTATACCTACTAAAAGACCAATGTGTTGTCACTGCTTTTAAGGTAAAAAATGAATACCTCCGCTTTTAATACTCAGTCTTAATAAATATAAGAGATAAATTAGAATTCACACGAAGTATGACAATTTTTTGAGGTTATTTTTACCTAGAATGCATAAAAAGGTGTATTAATAAATAAAATTTTAAATTCCCTGACGTTATGAAATTATCCAGAAATATCTATAAATTCAGACTTTTTGCTTTATACCTAAATTCCATGACTTTTCTCTGACCTGTGGCAACCCTGTATAGATAATACCTTACCATAGAGTAAAAATCAAAATCTATTAAGAAATCACTGTTTACACAAATATTTTATCTCGAGGACTATTTTCAAAAAATGATTTATAAATACAAATTTGTACAATGTAACTGTCCATATTACAGTTTCTTGAGAGTTATTCCCCAACTTCTTCTGTGTTTTTCTTTCTACTCTTGATGTAAGTTAGGAAGTCACGTGCCTCCTTGAAGTCGGGATGTGCACTACTGATGTTAAAGATGGGATTGCTTAGAAATTCATCGAAACGGTCATCCTCTACATCCCACTGGAAATAGAATAAGTCAGAAATAATTAATAATTCAGTAAAATAAAAAAAACATGAAAATCTTAAATAATTGCCTTTGCTAATAATTTAAACAGCATATTGAATTTAAAATAAACTATAAATTGACAACTTGTGTCTTAACATACACGATACTAGCGTTTTACATTATAGTTTACTCCTTAATTATGTACAAAATACTTTGTAAATGAAAAACTAAAATTAATAATTTACACACCAATTTAGAAATCATTACATCTTTTTCTTTCTTCTTTTTCATTTTTTCTTTGAGTAATTGACGCTGAAATATAGAAAAACATATTAAAACCCACGAGGCATTTTAACTTCTAAGTATGGTGTGTCAAAAACATTTTGAGACGTTTTTATTTGATTTAAATAATATGAGAAACAACTTGTTCAACAAAAATATTTGATTATTTAACTCAACTATTATAGATTGATAATTTGAACAAATTGGTTGAAGAAAATTCGATGACAAAAAATATAAAATTTTCTCATAAATAAAATATAAAGAAATTGATTATAAAAAGTAAAACAAAGAGTTTTTTAAATAAGGAAATGTCATATAAAAACACAATCTTAAATACTGTGATTCGAATCAACAAAATTATCAATATCCCTAGGGAAAAATCTATTAGCCTGGCACCATTCATTGGTGGTTTCTTCTCACCCGCTTCTGCTTCTTCTTTGACTTGCTATCACCAGTACCCCTTTGAAATCCTCTTGGCTTCTTCTCCACCTCCTCCTCGGATGAAGTGTCTCCACTGTCTTCGTCCCCGGAGGACACGATAGCTCCAGGACCGTCCACGTATCTCTGATTCTCCTCGTCGGTAGTGTTCCCATCTCCGGATGGGGCTACAGTTGGAGCGGTACCATCACCCAGGAGAAGAGAGCGAGCTTGCTCACTAGTTAGCTTCTTCTTATCCTGTGGGTCCCGTCCATTATCAGATTCAGACTCACTGCTTGAAAATGCCACGTACTTCCGAAGCTAATAGATCAACACGAAAAATATAGTTTTACTATTTTTAAACCTGCTGAATTTAATCATTATAGAGTTGATTTAAGTTATATCGAGACATATTTACAACAAAGGTAAAATTGTCTGACGGCTAAACAATCGATTTGTAGACAATAATTATTGATTTTTTGAATTAAACTGGGAATATACATTTAGCTTAATATTTCAATAATAAAATCAATATTTAGTGTTGACAATTTTGTATTACTTATATAGCGTTGATTATTTATCCATAGGCTGAGGTACAACAGCGGTTAGTCTATGAAATAAACACAACAAATATTATTATAATTATTTAAAAAGTTTTTTAAAATAAAACCAAGTTTTTATCCCTTTTTTAATGTAAAAAAATAGTTTTTAGGCTCGAGCAATCTTAAAATTGGACATATTTCATCATAGTAGAGTATACGAACATCTAGATATACGCGAATCAAAATTTAATCATACAAATGTCCCATATATATTTAAAAAACTCTCTTATATAAATTTAATTGTAAAGTTTGCTTTATAATTTAGCCAATCACATATTTTGTATGAGATAACACAAAATTTACAATATCGAACATTTTCATCGCGCACCACAATAAAGTTGAATAAGTTTTTCTAACTTTAGTCTAATTTATACGAGATATCAAATTTCAAAAAGGTTTTAATACAATTTAATAATAATTCATTGCTATCACTTTGACACATTTTTATATGATTTTATTCTTCCGCGCGCATTAGATGGAGAACATTTTGATTTGAAATTAATTTCCACCAAAATACAAATCAACTTATGACCCACTCAAGAAAGTTAAAATGCGCATTTAAAGAGGCCCTACCATTTCTTGATCGATCTCTTTATCGAAATCGCTGACTTCAAAGCCTTTCTGGAACCAATCGATACGTTCTCGTGGAGTCTCATCCCAGGTGACCGATAGATTGGTGGACCGAAGGGCATTAGTTTCGAACTTTTTGGGCTGGTAGGTGGCCCGGTTTACCGACGTCACACTGGAGACAAGATGCTGCCATTCTGGAGGGGTCTGTTGTATGGTACAGGTGTACAAAATCATAACACTAGAAGATGAATTTATTGGTAGCTTTGAATGTGTTGAGTGTTAAGTAAGCACTCGACGTTCATTCTCTTAAATGAGAATTAAAGTGTACTAGAATGGATGCAGGACAATTTCAAAACGAAACAAAACACTTAATCATAACCAGTCTACCTCAAATGTTTCCTCGTCATTAACGAATCGAAGGTCAAGTCGAATTCCGCTGTTTTCATACTCCAAACCATCGCACTGGTCATAAACCGAGGAAGATGTCTCCACAGAATCAAACTCAATGATCCCGTAAAAATACTTGAGTCGTGACAGCTGGTACTCACGAAGTCGACGTCTGGCCGCCTTGCTAACATTCTCACTGTCTGGACCATCCGAGTTGTCACCGTCAGGGTTGTCAGGACCGGTTTGCTCACTAGAGTTCTCAACAGCAGCGGTTCGGAGCTCCCGAGGCCCCTGTTCATTTTCTTCGGACATGCGTTCCATCCCGAATTGTGAAGGGTACAACTGACACAACCGAGGAAGTAAATCAATGTATTTATCGAGCACCGTGTGGTGTAAATAAATAGTCAGGGTTCGCATCATTGGCCACTCGAAAAATTAGGCCTTTGCAAAGCTTTTAAATCTCCATTTTCAAGGTCATAATTCTTGTTTGCACAAAATACTATCGCAATTGGTATAATATAAAACGTCACAAAACTTAACAGAAAAATTCAAAAAATTACACGTAGAAAATGGAGAAATATATTATAAGAAGTCACTTAACTTGTTATATTTCTTAAAAATAGTGCCGTTCAAGAAATTGCAAAACCCAACATTTGATTTTCTTGAAAATACTGAAATTCAAGGCTTTTACAGAGTCTTCCCATTTCTCAAGTCTGTCAAGACGGATCGAACGTTGAATACGACAATATATTTTTACATACGATACCAATATAGAAATGCTAGTTTAGCATGTTAGCAGTTGTTTATAGATAGGTTTATAGATAGTAAGCCAACAAAACATCTTAAATGTACCGTTATTTTCTTTATGGCCCCACCATTTGGTAAAAAAGATTCCAAAACCAAGAACAAGTCTTCCACTTTGCTTTTATCCCAGTCAAAGTGGACCACAGCAAGACGGTAAGTTGCCTCCTCAACCAAGGGGGCATCTTTAGATAAATTGTCTAAGCCGATATCTGGAGTAATAAAGCATACCATTACGAAAAGTTTGCTACTTTAACTAACTACAGTTAACTAAAACTACGATATACTAACCTGCAAACTCTTCATTTTCCAACATTGAAGGACCAGGACCACCACCATCGTCATAATCATCTTTCGAACCACTGTCACTCGTTGCATCTTCAGAATCACTTACTGATTCATCTGTGTCCATTTTATCCTGTTCGCTCTCTGATTGATCTTCGTCCTCCTCCTCATCCTTTTCCAACAAATCTTTTGCATATTCGAGAGGGTTCTTCACCCAAGGACGGCCTCGCTTATCTCTGAATAATTTAGTCTGCTTTTTAAGTTGTGTAAATCGATCGTCGACATTATTCGCTTCATCTTCTGGAGTTCTTTTGCGCTTTTTAAGTTGACCTACAAACCGAGGATTCCGTCCAATCTGGTTTAATTCATTGTTTGGATCATCCATAATTCTAATGTAACTGATAGAAATAAAATAAATCAACTATAATATCAAACCATAAGTAGTAACTGTTACATACTATTTAGAAATAATAATAATAGAAAAGTGTAAACAATATTCAAAAATATTTATTGGTCACGAGTTATTTATTCATTGTACTAAATAAACACTCAAGATTATGATTTAGATATCATCGAAATTTTGGAAAATTTGGTGAAAAAAAAAGTAGTTACAACATATAATTACAAAAATAACTATGAATTTCTTCAATAGCTCAGAAAAACCCATGTATGCATGAATAGTTAAATTGAAAGATGAAATAGTTTACAAATGTCAACCTAATTCACACTGAATTAAGATTCCAATATTTTGTAGTGAAATGAGACAAACAAATTAATTATTTTGAATCTCCAATCGTAAAGTTTCTAATATTTTCAAAATTTATTTTCACACTTGTATATGCATTTACAACTTTTTAAGTTTGTACTCTTTTAGTTAAAAAAATAACAAAATACTCAATATATATTCTACATAGATATTGTATAGTATATATAGAACTAGATTGCACGTCTAAAATATTTTTATACTAAAGTATGTTGCATCGCGTGTATGGAAAATCCAGAGTTGTGATTGGTGAAATAATTTGAAATTAACTTTAACAGAATATATATATTTAATTGATACATTTAAACAATTATTGAATTTAATATTACTGCAGTATTTAATAATAATATTGAATTTTTGCCAGGATCGACAGAAACCGATACTAAGTGACAAAAATCAGCTAGATTACCAATCTAGTTAAATTAAAATACAAAGTTATGGTATTCTATAGGAAGAAATAGAAATTTTATTGGAAATAACTGAAATATTAAAATCAATCTAATGAAAATAAAGCTGAAATAAAGCAAAATCGGCATAATATTAATCATGTTCAAAAACATTTTCTGGACCACCCTTATAATATTATTGATTATCGATTTTGACTCCTATAATCAAAACAGCCTTTCGAATCATTAAAATCGTGATTCTAACTCCCAAAGATAGATTGATTCCAAATTTGGTACACACATTGATATTATGGTTATGTATTATAATCCTGAATTTATTTGGATTCAGAACACATTTACTCTATTTTCCGGATCTGATACACTTTGATCTGGATAAAAACAAAAAAATCAATATGTTGGTGCACTGAAGTAAAATTTGGGTCCAAAATTCCATATGCTTTCTTAAATAGTAATTATACATTTAATTCCAAATTTCCAACAACATCAGATATTTATTACTATGTGATCTAGATCACTCTATTTTATGATCCAGATAATGGGTTAAAATATCTAAAAGTCACTTTTTTATATTTTTGATGATCTGGAAATATATGGATTTCCTTAAAAATCATCTTTATACTACTTATTTATATTTTAATCAAGTAGTATAATTTAAAAATGTATCCCATTCAATAGATTTTATGACCAAGAAGTCATTGCAAAAAAATTGGTTGCTTCTATCAAGAGTTAGGGGGTGTGGGTCAATTACACTCCGCCCTTAGTCTTTCTATGGGTTAAAAACTCCTGGTCATTCTAGGGTTAAAGTACATGAGGTTGCCAATAATAACAACAGTTCAATAAAAATGTAGTCCTCAAAATCAACTAGAATCTTTTTCAGTATCATTTTCAGTATCTTGGGTTCAGTGAAGTATGTTTCCCCAATGTAATTATATTTTATCCAAATGAAGTATATTATATTCAAAAAGTATATACCTATATAATTTACAATAAACATACATAAAATATTAAACATTAATAAGTTGGTATCTAAATTGTAGACAATAATTAGTAAAATTAATAAAACAAAAAACAGTAAAGTATTTATAAATAAAATAGTCTTAATTGCATGAATTACATTAAAAAAGTTAACCATTAAGAATTTTAAACTTCGTATGACTCCAGAGTTTGCAAACAATGTCATTAGACTCAAATCTTGTATTCTTTTTGATCAGTTTTATCAAAAAAACTTTCTGCTGTTCTTTTTATTCTGATCTAAGTTTCATCAAAAAATAGTCATAGTTGATTGCTAAAATAATTTGTACTTCCAAAGTTTTTTCACACATTGTACACTTTTGCTTCCTTTACTAATGCATGTGTGTACTTATTTTACTCTTGGGTATTGACCTAAGATGTTGTTTGGGTGTACCCAATAGTGAATCTCCATATTTGACCCAACATTGATTGGGCACCAGCTTAATAAGTTTCAGAAGATCTTCAGAAGTTCTACGATTTAAGCTATTTATAACTTTTATAAAGAGTTAAATATTATATAAGGGTGCATGCCTATATTACCTATATTCTCACATTTCTTTTAGAATGAGAATAAACACAGGAAAATTATGATGTAAGAATTATACAGCATTTATGTTTATTTATACAGCATTCACACTAAAACAGATATAAAGGGAATTTCATTCTCTTATAATTATAGATCGATTCAGTTACCTATACATGTATTCAATTATTATTCAATCTTCAATAAATGTTGCTCAAATTAATAAATGTGATCTGATATCAATGGTATCATGTTAGATTCTTCACTCCAAATTTGTTATTGTTGATACAATTGTATTTTATATTATATAGAAGAAAACAAGAATACACAAATAACAATACATATTATTATATAGTGATGTATAATGATCATGTGAATTTATATAATATTTGGAGTTATTTTATCCTAAACATTGTATTATTTCAATTAAATTTTTCAAAAATAATAATAACATCATTTTTTACTAAGTATGCACATTTATTTTTGTAAATATAATGTTTACCTAAAAATAATATTGTTAGGTTCTTAAACGAATTTTGAAAAATATTATATGAATTATGGAACATAATATATTCTCACATAAGCAATAAACGCAAAATATTCAACTATATATACAAGTTGGTCAAACATATAAGGTTATTAGGAGTAGATACATAATATATAAATCCATGTAGGAGGCTAATTGAATATGTCAACCATGATAGATACTACTATAAAGACTGAAAAATATTTATCCAATAAGAACTCAATAAGGATACTAACATAATTCAAATTTTTCATTTTATATAGCCATTGGGTGAGTAAACTTTTCTGACTGCTAATACCATTGTTAAAAGGTTAAATGCTTTTATATTTTTTCTCACATGTGACCCACATATCTAAAAAATATTCACATGCAATTATAAAATCATAGAGGATTAATTTTACTGATCAAAGTGATTTAAGTAGCTTAGTTAGTAATTAAGTCTGACCAATGTTAAGGTGACTTATAACTTTGGTTGTTTCACAGAAAACGTATTTTCTCAAACATAACACATAAACAGGTACCTGATTGTGATTAATATCTTTATAGTCTATAAATTTATTGTTTATATTTGTATCCATGCTAGGTACACTGCACTAACTATTTTTTGTTTATTTTTATTAGTTAATAAAATGATACAAAGCAATTATATTTGAATTTTTTATTAATTTAAAATAATAATGCTGATACTGTGATTATAATAACTGGAAATATATGATAAAATATACATTTTATAGAACAAACAAATCTTTGTAATCTGCACAAACTGCAGTAACATTCTGTGATATAGAAACTTTTCATATACATGTTATTTTAGTAAGAGTACTAAGTGCATTACACGTGAGAACATATTTATATTAATAGTTGTTTTAAAGTGTAAAAGGCTATTTAAGAATTTTATTTTGAAGTATTAAGTAATATTTATGTTAAATAAAGAATAGTTGATTTTAAATGTATTATTATATATCTACATATTTCCTTTTTAGTAATAAAGCTTCATTGCAAGACGAAATGCCATACTAAATTTAAGAAAAGACAACAACATTGTGAATTAAGAAAATTATGGGCTTGTAAGTTTTGAGAAAATTAGAAGAAAAATCCAAAAAAGTTAGTTTCAGTATTAAATTATGCCAAACTTTTATTTATTTTTCCTTTCTGGACATTCACAAGCATGCATTTTAATTGTTGATCATGTACACTGACACTTCTTTAACTTATCATTACTTAATTTCAATTAGTAAACATTACAGCAGATACTTTGTCCTGCATCCAATGGTGTGCAAGTTATGGCCTTATCATGAATAGATTGTGATCACTTAAATACACCAATGTCATTCTATTATGAAGGCCATCATTATACTGATGGGATGGCTATTGTTGGTCACTAAAGCCTTTGAAATAAGTATTTTTTTAAATGGAGTCATCTTACATTGATTACATTGGTCCATGTTTTTTCGGATGGAAAAATTCATGTAAATTTTGATAGAAAAATTAGTGTATATTAATGTATATTTTGAAACAATAATGTTAAATCAAAAGTTTTTAATACAAGTTCCAAACAATACAATTTATTAACAATATTAAAAAATGCTCTAACCAATTTTTTTAAAAACTAATTTAAAAAATGTGTGTATATGAAAACAGAATTCATGTATATTCATGTATGGCCACAAAATTTGTGTATGGAAGTGAATTTCATGTATCTGTGGACACCCTGTTGTTTACTGGTAGTCCACCAACACTTTTCCACTATTATAATTATGACATAGTATAAAATTAAGTATTGGAAAACAGTTGTGGACTGGAATCAATTTATTCATGATCTAAAGGAAATTGGAGTGCCAAATTTTATAGTAGAAATTGATAAAAGAAAGTTTATGCATTGCAAGTATTATATTGAGGTACTTAGTTTTGTGGAGCTGGAGACCAACAACTCCTTTATGCCTATAATGGTTACAGTACCTGATCAGAAAGCTGTCATAATTCTACCAATTATACATAGACACATTGTTCTTGGAATAAGAATTATATCATACATTTTGTAGATTGAAATGATCTTACACTTCTTACAATAGGGAGAGATTTGGTATATTGTAAGGCCAAGTTCCTTGCAGTGCACTGTTAGGTTCATACCTTCAGGAGTTCAATATGATGTACTGGATCCAAAACTACTATACTGTGTATAAACAATTTGTATAATTTAATTTTTATAACCATATTTAGATAAACTGTGATTTAATATAATCATTTTAAATTTAATAATAAATTTTAATAATTTTGTTTTATAATACATTTAATAAAATATGAAGAATTAATAAATTTTAGGTAGAAACTGGATTTTTTATGATTATTAAAAAGATTATTGCTTATTAAACAAAATTTATAAAGGTGCTGTATTATCTAAGAATCACATAAAAAGCTGTGGGCAGTGTTATAATAAACAAATTAAGTCTGACTTTGTAGCCAATAACCACTTGAAATATTTTTTAATCCATTAGTAATTAATCAGCTTAAAATCATAAAATCCCACAAATCACATTTTTTTAAAATTAGTTTTATTTAAATACAAAATTAAAATTAACTTACCTTTATATTTACATACTTCAAAACATTATGTTTATTGTTTTAATCAAAGAATATTTAAACCTATGGTAGTAGGTCATTAGCTCAATGCTTATTTAAAGAACTATTTATAGAACTTGGGGCAACCTATGCACTGTAGGTATTATTGGATAAGCATAAACTAGAAATTTTTAACATAGTCATCATAAAATACTGTAAGAAAGATTGACATAATTTTTTATATGTGTTGCATAGGGCCATTTCTAACTCTATCCAAATTTTACTTTGATATCTTTTATAGATCTTTAGTTATAGACACTTAAAAATTGCTTTTTTCATAATTATTCTTCTTTTTCAGACCCAATAACTACCTCTAAACTTGAACTGGTTTTTTTAATATTTTGTTCAAAAAACATTAAAAATGGACTGAATTTAAATAAAATAAAATTAAAATGTAAATTTATTTTACTTTTGATCTCTATTTGGTTGTAAAACAATCATTTTGAAGCAGTTTTAATTTTTTAAATATTAATATACTTTAAAAGGTTTATACAAAAAGGAATGAGTTACATGGATTGTGAAATTTTCAATATCATTACTATTATCATTACTTAGATAAATCAGTTTAAAAATTCTAAAATTAAAAGAAATTTCTACACAGAGTGTCCTGGCTATTTATATATTTAGGGAGAAACTTTTTAATATTTAGAGAAAATGGTTTAAAAGCCAGAGTTATAAGATCATATTTTAAGCCCCACTTACATGAGCATCTGGCATCCTGGATGGGCATCCAGGATGCTCGTGTAAGAGGGGCTTTAATGTTTTCCAGTTTACTGGGAAAGGGCTAGATGTTACTGCTGAAATTTTGTTGTTTATTTCAATCTTATATCTTTATAAATAATGTTCATATTCAACAAAAAAAGAGTGTGATAATATTATTAGCCAAAATGGTAAGTGTGTTAGGCTCATACCACAAAAGAAATGATATATCATAAATTTGGTTAGCTGCTGCAAAACTATTTTCTGATTTATGCTACCTGTTTTTTTTAAAATCACATAAATACCTATATACATATAGTTAGCACAAATCACAAAATAGTTTTGTATAAGAGCTAACACAAGTTATATCACTTTTGTGGTATGAGCAAACACACTTTTGCCTACTATATATTGTTAAGGTTTATTTAAATACATGTTAATGAATTCAATGATGACATTAACTGTAATTATCTATTATTAATACTATATAAGTAAATAGTTTTGCCTTGTATTATATCAACATGATAATTAATATACACCTTGAAAAAATTTTCAATTTCAAAAAATTAATTTAATGTAAAATAAATAGTATATCTAAAAATTATAAACCCTATAGTTAAGTAACACTATATATTACATATTTCATATAATAACACAACGTTAGTGTATAAACCATCATAATTTATATTTAAAAGGATATTATTAATTATTAAAACTAAATGTTTTTTATAATACTAAAAATATCTATATATATATATTAATATTGTAAATATATGATTTGCATTTCAAATAGCATTTAAATAAAAATCTAGAAACAAATAAATATATTATTTTATTTATTTGAATAATTGCTTCACCCCTTTAAGATAGTAAAATTTATGATTAGCGTGATTTTAAAATTTATGAATACTGGAATTGAAGGTTCTTTTAAACACATAATTACACATTATGGTAAGTAACTTCTCTAAATTGCCAAAATACTTCTCTTTATACCTTTATATTTAAGACAGCGTACGAAAAAAATGCGGGCAAATCAATAAAAAACTAAACAATTCTCCAGAAAAACAAACAGTTTTAAAAGTATAATATACAACAATTATAATGTCTCATAATATGTACAAAAATTAAATGAACTTATTGTGCAAAGATATTTTTACCGATTTGGTCTACCTCACAGCTCTATTAGTAAAATGAATGGCCTAAAAAATTCTGAATATTGTTTTTTTGCCCGTTTTTTATTTCAGGCATAATTTATTTAAGTTTGCTGATCTAGATGAATGTTATTACGATAGCGAATGTCAATTGTAATTGGTTACGGATAACTGAAACGAAATCGAAAACTATAGCTGCGTAACATCTTTCTGTTGACTATATATATATGTATGTATATATCTTGTTACGTAAGTCTGCAGTTTACCGATATGGCTGAAACAAAAAATAAAATAAAAAACCTAAACACGAACACATTTGTATGGTCGCACTATTGCACTTAATGTGCGACACGTCTTAAATTTTACCACACGTATTTCACGTATGACTATATTCAAAAAATCTAGAATCTATATAAAGTATAATTTTTTTATGATTATAAATGAGGGCGACTGTGGTCTTGAACGGCAACATAAAAACGGAATTCCATATTATATTAACAATATATATTTTTCGACGAATCGTTAGATTCTAATAACCTTTTTGTTATATTTTGCGACACAGTATGAAAAAATTTATATTATATGAGTTCTAAAAATAAATAAAAATTATATTATATACATAATTATATATATTTAAATGTAAATGTAAATGTTCGTGCATACTTGGATATATAATACAATATGCGCTTTTCGAAAAGTTCCTGATATCGACATAGAGAAAATAGTTTTTTATAATCGTTAATTATTAAACACAAGGGCTGCTAAAAAAATTGATATTCCATATAATATACTCGCTGCTATATGTCTGTCATTTTGTCGGGCCATTTAAGCAGGCAGCAATCTTTTTAAATTAGCAATAAATCATTATTACGTTGTTATCATTACAAGACAACTGCAGAAAAAATTATATTTTCCCTCCATGCAACACTACAGAAAATATGCTTCTCAAAAGGTTAGGTACTCAGTAATTTATTGGTCCGACCAGTACCACCTGTTCCACCGGCCCTGAATGTAAATTAAAGTAAAATTGTTATCAATGCATTTAAAAATCTATTGCTTAATCAAATTTTAAATATCATAAATTGAATATATATGTATATAATATAAATTTACTATCTGTGGCAGTATAGCTAATAATTCATGTGATATTTAAATTATAAATTTAAGATATGATTCAACGTAGTTTTTTTTAAATATTGTATTTATAACAGTTGTTACTTTCTATACTGAAAAATGACAGATAGCTAGCTGACAGCGAGTATTGAATTTTAGCAGGCGCCTGCAGGTACTATACGATGGCGATAAAATTATTCCTGCCATCAGAAGTATGAACAGCAAATTAAGAGAACGATTTGATTCTATAAATCCTCCAGATACAAAAGTGATTTAATAATTTGGCATGTGAAGTTATTTGAAACCGGAATTAGCATCCATAACTTATTATGAGCGCGAGATGACGAAAGTAAAACAATATGTTATACTCAATTATCGTTGGAAGATAACCGACGTATTTTTACGAAAATATAAATGTTACATACATATTTGTATATAGGGTTTATATTGTTAACTGTACCGGCCTTACCTGAGCATTATTTAGATTTTAAATCTATAAGAATCGAATCGATATAAAATTGAAATGAATAAATTTTTAAAAATTCTATAAAAGTTTGATAAGTTTGTTAAATTCAATGACTTAAATAATATATAGGTCAATGATTAAATTCAAGTTTAAATTATTTTTTATGTGTAGAATAAGTACACAAATTTAATAATTCTTGATTTATTTAAATCATAAATATAATAAAAAATAACATATTACTATATTCAACTCGGTATTGATTATATTATAGATAGGGATAAAATTTAGTATTTAATTATTTGATTGATTGAGTTGACTCGGCGTTCACCTTGTAAGACTTCGCTGGTTTAGTTAGGTTTGTCAAACTGTCTCCAGTTGTGACGGAAGTTAGCTACAGCACTCAGTAACTTAATTAATGTCGTTTCTGGTTTCCATCTGATCATACTAATAGTTAGCAATATTGCTGAAATTGAGTTATAGTTGCACTGGTCGGACATTCGGATAGCGTTTGGAACGGAATGTTTTTGAAATCTTTGTTGACGGTGTTTGTTGCCTGTGTTTGTTATAGTGTTTTTAATAACTGTGCCTTCCTTTAAATTTATTCACTTCCTTTATCTTAGTGCGTATATTCAGATAGCAATTTGAGCAAGTTGACATATTTTTTTATGATTTGCATTTATGATTTGCATTTCGTATTTACTAGAGACGTGTTCTGTATTGTAGACGTGTTATAAGTAGTTCTATATGGATTATATTATTTAAATACTTTATATAGCGATGACTTTATAACTATAAATAGCTTTCTAGTTTTCCAAGAATAATCGATTAATTCTTCTGTTCAAGAGTATACAATGAGTGTCTCTCTGCATATCGTTAATGTTATGACAGTATTATAGTTGCAACACGAAAACGTTCAGAACTTTGTTTTACTAAGAAGATAAGATGTGAGTATAAATATTTCATAACAACCTAATTGTTTAATTAAGATTCTTTTATAGATTACTATTCTAATTTCTGTTAAATAATTATGTATATAGATATATTTTAAAAGTATAATAAATCCATTTTAAAATCAGTTATTATTAAGAAAATAAAAATATTTATTGTAAAAATCTAAATGAATTTATAAATCAAAATTTGTCGATTACTAAAATCCTTTATTAAACATAGATTTATTTTTACTTTTACTTTATTTTAATTATGCATATGCTGTGAATCATGTAGAAACGTATTAGTCTTTCCAGACGCCAGTTTGAAATTATAAATACAATACTGACTAATTTAATACAAATTAAAATTGACAAATTATTAAATTTGAATGTATTTTGTAAATTTGTGTTGACTTGATTAGTTTAAAATTATTGAAATTTGACACTTTCGTAAGTTTTGTTTCGAAATGGAACTTTTATCTTATAGTTAAAAAGTTCGATATTTATTTAATTTAATCTAATCTACATATTATTATTAAGCTGTATCAATCCAATGGAACCTGAAAAAGAATTATCTGACACTAACAAAGAATACACGGAGAAAATTACGACTATTTCACAACTCTCTTCAGGTCTATGGATTACCATTAAGAATGGGGAAACCGCAGAACACCATGCTATTGTAGTAGCCGTCTATAATGATGAAGGGATATTCGATGTTATTCACACTGTAGAAATCACAGCGAAGAGATCTAGCGACGATGAATTACATCGTCCTTGTATTTGCATGGTTTGCAGTCGTCCAGAAGAAACAAATCCTCCAGTTATTGCAAATACTGAAGAAATCACGGCAAATACTGATACCAAAGAAATTGAGATACAATTTGCAGAAAAATCCGATAAAGTGTCAAAAGATTTGGAAGCTAAATCTCCTGCTGTTCCAACTTCTGAAGAAGTTGACAAGTCGGAAAAGGACAACAGTCACGTGAAATCTGAATCTTCCGTTGCTCCCATGGATACCGATGCGGAAAAATCAGATAAAGTGACAACAAATTTGGAAGCTAAATCTACTGCTGTTCCAGCCTCCGAAGAAAATGGTGAAACTGATAATTCAAAGTTTACAATTGCTCAAGCTCGTCTACATTTTGATAAATATACCGGTCGCATATTTACTGTTCGAAATTTTCAAAAAGAGGGTTGGACCAAGTATTCTATGTCCGAAGTAAAACGACGGGCTGAATTCCATTTACACAAATCCTATAAGGAAGAAAATGAAGTTATCGAGAATATTGCTGGGGGTAAAGAAATAGATGGTCAGAAGGTGAAACCATCGACCAACGTACAATCATTTCCAATAAATGCTAAAAATATCGGAATGATTATCCGTGATATAGGAGCTTCCATACCAAAATGGTTCCAGAAAACTCCTGCAAAACCATAAAATGTAACTTTTTTGAAGACGAAAATATTTCTGTTACGGAGATTTTAAAAATCTTACTCATTTTTACTTTTCAAATATTTTACTAATATGTACTGATGAATAACTTTACAATACACAACATATCTACAACAACAATTTTTTTGATAATTATCACATTCAGACACCAACACAATATACATAAACACATTAGAACATTGCTTCTATTACATATATTTATACTATGTATACATTAAAATATACATAATTTTGGTCAAAGCATGTAAAATATGTATGAAATTTGTTCAATGCAAGTAAAATACACAATTATACATTACTTTCAATTAATGTATTGATTAATTTATACGATACTTTTTTATTGGCGGCAATGAAGTTACTATATAAACAGTTAAACTATATTTCGTTATATACAGTAACACACTATACCTGAATTATACACTATATTGTCGCCATATGCATGCCTATATAGCATTATTAATTCTACCTACTTGTTAACATTCTAAATTCACAAAGTTTTAAGTTATTTTGACAATACACTCGATTTGGACTATTTCAATTTTTTTTCATTTATTTATAATTATTATTTATCTAATTATACACTTTCATTCTAAAAGTCTTAATTAATACCTTTTGGGAATTAATGACCTTGCGCACATTCGGATTGTAAATATAAATAACTAGAGGTACGTGATTCTATAATTTTGGGTCTAATTTGTACTACAATATAAAACTAAATTAATAGGTAAGAGAACGCAATTCTTAGAATATGATATAAATACGCAATCGTATTTGAAACGTATACTAACGTAACTAATTGTTGGATGATTGAGGATGATGTAAAAATAGCCTAATAATTTACAAACACTCTTTACTTTTAGTTTTGAGTGTTACAGTGTTAAAAACATTGATATCATAATTGAAATTATTACGATATCTGGTTTGAAACACACCCTGTTGTTTCCCCTTTGTTCCTTTTAATGTATACAACTGCAAAATAATGTAAAATATATTCCTATGTATAAAATTAATGTACAATACAACTTTTTAACATTATAAAATGGAACAAAGGCAATGCAGAAGAGAATATTTCTTTAAGCTTTTAAAAATATTAATATTGTCTATTTTTTCCCTTTCTACAACCTCTAATTCTATCAAAGACAAATGGTTCGCTGGGTTATGTATTATTTCATGGACTAAAAAAGTGGATTATTGAATGATTATGTTTAAAATAATTTATTTTAAGTTGTTTAATTAATTTTATTAGTTTAATTGAATTATTTTTAAACATTGAATTACAAAAATTTAGATATAATTTATTACAATATTATTAGTACATTTGAGTAAATTATTAGTACATTTCAGTACCTAAATGTTAATATTTTAACATTTTTAATTATAAGAAAAACTTGATTAAAATATTAACGCTATGGATAGTTTCAAACAAAAAAGGAATTCGGACCAAAAAGAAACAAAAGTAAACTTTGTCCCGTAATATATAACGTAATATTTAATTATAAAACGTAACGTAATATTATATATAATATAATGTAACGCAAACAAATTCATTTGGGACATATTATAAATATCATCCTTTTAATTTTCCATTTCAAAATAGTAGGGAAAAATCAATACCATGATTACATTTGGAATTTGGAAATCCGAGTATAATTGAGAATATTAGGAGTTTAATTTTATATAATTGTTCGAATTAAACGTATTGTGTGAACTTTCAATTTATAATTAATTTCCACTGCAAAAAATAGATGGTTTATAATCATGTAATTATTTTGTAGCTTGCTAGAATTACTCAATATATATACCGACCTACTGATAATAAATAATAGTTTAGTTATTAACTACCCATTCTATTATTATTAACTACAATAAAGGCATATTTGCTGTATATGATAAAAGGTTGTTTAAAAAAGTGAACAATTTTTGATATGGAAGTAAATATTTATTTTACAATTTGTTCGCAATCTTTTTCAAAAAATATTTTAACAAATAGTTATTAATTGATATTTATATTTGTTATTACTGACTAGACAATATAGTAGTACAACATTATATTTTATCTAGTAAAAATTATTTCATAATATTATTAAATAATGAAATATTACCTACAGTTCATTCACAGTGTTTTCTTGAAAATATTTTTAAGTCGTATAAACTTCAAAATAACCTCTTTATCCTGGAAGCACGTGTTTTTCTTTAATTAAACGGCACCAAAGCAGAGTTACCAGGCCTGTCTATAGTGGAATAAGAGACGATTATTTTTTTGTAAATAAAAAAAAGTCAATTTAATTTCTGATTATATAGCAACGTGAGGTACAAAATGGTTTTAAATGAATTAATCCAGGGTACACCTGGCTAAGTTAACCGAAAGGTGGTTTGACTTCGAATTTAGTTTATATAATTGTATACACAATTTTTGAAATATATTTAAATTCGTTCTTAAAGTAATAACAAAAATAATAATTTAAAGAAAATTATATGAAGATATAAACATTTAGTTATCTACAAATAAATATAATTATAAATTTATTGTAGCTTCTGAGTTTACTAATTGATTAAAAATTGTCAAGAAAAAGAGTTATTTTATAATTAAAATACAAATATTAATACTTTTCGCATTCTAGATAATATATTGTGCAAATCTCTATCTCTTTATTTTAAAGAAAGTTTTTATATAAATAAAATTAGACAGTTTTGATACGCATTTTGTTGTTATGTGCGTTCTAATATATAGTTTTAAAAAATTGATAATTCATTTGAGAATATATTTTAAATAATTTAACATTTTTTTTTTAGAATTTTAGAACAAAAGGTACAATGAATTTTCATAACACATCTAATGGAATATAAATGTAGGTATCATACGCAGAATTAATCAGTTTCGTATATTGATAAAATTCCTATTGGTAAGTAATTTTTGCGCAATTTTTAGAAATTAAACTAATGGATACAAAGTCAACACGATAGAATCATTAAACAAACCCAAAATAATATTTACAAGAATTATTATATTTTGAACCTTTGATCAAATCTGCTCCATTTCTAAGAATGGAATGACTCCAAATAATATTTCCTTTGTCGTCCTTTTCAATCTTTTATTATAATTTGACTATACGACCCAAATTTGGGAGAGATGAACTTTAAAAAGCGTTTAATGATTTTCTCCTAAATTACAATTCACAAATGTAATGTTGATTTGATAGTTCATACTTTATAGAATCATATTTTAAATACTGAGTATATATTTATTTAATTTATATTCTTAAAATGTGTAACGATAACAATAATTGCAACAATATTAGAAAAAGATAGTTAACATTTTTAGAATACCTAAA
>JAUZNC010039646.1:0-17987 GCA_034780395.1 Vannuccia rotundouncinata | reverse complement strand
ATAATATTGTTTTCATTGCCACTGAGTGACGTACAATCCGCCACATTAAAAACGGTCCTTCCAGCTCGAAATCCGTGTAGTATACAATTTTTTTGTTTTACTTATTACTAAAAATTAATATCAAATATTTTGTTTAAAAACATTTACTACAAAAAAATTGTAATTATGCATTTAATTATTTTAGTTAGAACATGTACAAGCAACAAGCTTTCATAAAATTAGATTTTTTAGTATATTTTCTAAAGTAAACTTATTCTTAGAGCCGGTATAGACTGACAACCGTAAATAAAAAGTCAAAATTGTTGTACTTAATCGAGTTAATTTATAATAGTTTGATCATGATTTATATAAAAAAGTACAATTTAAGGTAAAAATACGTTATTAAAAACTTATATAAGACAAATAACTAAAACTACAACGATAACAAGTTAATCAAAGTACACGTACAACATCTAGTAAGAGATCAGATTATTATAAAAAGAATTCAGCGTTGATGAAATACATAAACATTTACAAATATTGTACAAGCAGTAATATAAAGAATTCAGCACAATTTAACTCTGTTAAAATCAAATTATTAATATGAAGAACTGAAAGGAATCTAAAAGTTTATAATCCCTAATTTTAGTTTGCTATTTAGACTGTGTTATCATATCTTTATTTACATGTCTGATTGGATATTTTGTGTAATATTAATTCCTGATATATAGTCCTTTCTCGTAAATTCATATAAGTTCGGAACTAAAAGCATTCGATTAATATTACCAAAGTCAAAGAAGTCACATCCACCTGAGCGATATACTTATACGTTTACAACAACAATATAGTCACATATCAAGACGGGTAAACAAACGAAATAAAACACGTCATTAGAAAGGGAGCAATATCCCTAAACTTCACTAAAATAAATACAATTAAAGGTCAAACATTTCGTTGTATAAAAGGGGAACCGCCAACGAAGAAACTTTAATAAAGCAATGATAATTATTTGAGAACAGGATCTACATACACATGACATCCCATTATTAGGAGATAATTAGACAACTAGTAGTAAGATGCAAAATAACTCCAAGCAAAATGATCTCCACTTATTAGAAGGTTGCTTCCGGCCCTGAAGTTGACTGAGCTCCACTACCGGTTTGTACTGTGGGCTTCCGCTTGGGCTTCTTGGGATTTCTAGAGCGACTCTTGGCCTTGCAGAGGGGGCAGATGGGCGCATTCCGATGAATCTGCTGTTGACAGGATTGGCACATTTTCATTGGCGGAGGTTGTTGTGACTGGCTAGAAGCAGGACCGCCACCGCCTCCTGATTGGCTGCTGTCTCGACTAATCAGATCGCTGGAAGGTCCCGACACGGGTTCTGCAGAATTGGAGACAAGATTTAAATTAAATTTTTAAATGCAGCGAACTCTTGATGAAAACTGTAGAAAATAATTCATCAAATTGTATTAATAGAATTGTATTAAAGAAACATTGAAGTTAAACATCATATTATGAAAAGGACTCATTACCGAATGGAGAACATAATAAAACGGAAAAATATACGTAAATTTAATTAGATTGATCTCTTGTTTCAAAGAAATAATAATTATAACATATTCATTTTACATGTGTAATTATTTAATTTATTAATTGAAACATTTTATAAACAGTAGGTAACATATTTATTAGGGTAGACAATTTCAGTAATTAGTCATTGTAGTCCAAATTGAGGAAGTATACATCAGTGGGAAGATATTATATTTCGATATAATTATTTCACTCAAAATACTTTTTTTGTAAGACATTAATGAAAAAAGTCCTTCATAAAATTTTATCGACTCATTTTAATTGCCGTATTTCATATTATAGTAACACTGTTAACATTATCACAAATCTGGAGGTTGATTCATGAAACATTTCAAGTAAAAAATTAAGTTAATTAAGCAGTTTAGGTTTTTACTCTACCTCCATTGAACATTTTAACAGTATGTATTTTTAACAGTTGTGTATTTTTCATTATAAAATAAAAAGCTGACTAAATTTAAGCAAAATTTGTAACTAAAATTTAACATATACGCAATAGGAATTTATTAATGGAAATCTGTAATTGTAATTTAAATATATTTGTTTCACTTCATTTTTGTATTATATATATTGTTATCTGAATGTTTAAATGTAATTTGTCTGACTTATAGAGTTTTAGTTAATTTTAGAATAAAATCTTTCTATTTAATAACATGCATGGAAAAAGATTGATGGAGCAACTGTGTTTAATTAAATAATTAAAGATTAATTAAGTAATAAAAGTATTATGAAAACATCCACGAACTATAGTTTATTATAAATTTCATTGAAACATGTAATTCACATCCGCTTAAAAGATAACAAGAGAAGCCAACAATAACTATAGTTTGCTTATCATCAAATATTATATTTTTTGAGACAGTAAAATCTAGCTGAATATTTATCCAATAAACCTGTTCTTATTCAACTAGCCATATTATACACAAGAGGGTATAACACAATTCATATACCTCCGCAAACTCCACTATATATATATTTAGGTTTTGATTTAGAGGCACAATAGTTTTAGGTCGATGTAATTTTTGGAGGTTCACGTGCGATATTTTAGTTTTTTTATAAAATAATTAAATAAAGCTGAAAATTATATTGTTAATGTTTCTCTATAAGTATAAATTTAAAGTACTAAAATCTATAAAACTGGTAAACAAATTCAAAATGCCAAAGATAAATTTTATGAACAAAGTAGATTGGGATAAACCTTGAAAATTCCAAGTATATCTACTGAAAATAATTTAGAATGTTATTCTAAGTCATCCTAATAATTTATATAAATTTTCAGTGACAATATACAATATCCGAAACGATTTACATTAAAAAACAAAACGTAATCAAAACAAACAGGTGTTGAAGAGTTTTCCCCATAGCCGTATGATTTTGAACGTTTAACTATTAAGAAATCCACATTTACATCGAAATAGGATAGAAACGAAAGTGATACTAGAGAGAATTTACATTTATGAGCCGACAGCTAACTTCAAGCATTCTTGTTTTCACTCTATACGCGAAACTCTATGATGTAGAGATTAAAATACACTCGTCTCGTTTCATAGCGACATTAAAATTACTAGTTATAATAAATTATTCTCGCTGTATCCAAAAAAATGACCTTTTTTTATAAAACTATTATTTCAATAATTATTTGCAGAAGTTTTTTATAAGAGAAGAGGAAATATTCTTTTATATCATTAATATTTAGTGATTACTTACAAAGATAAATTATATTCCTATCTCATCCATCACACCGCTTATAAACAAACACAAACGTAACTAAAATCTGCGAAATCCCTCTTTAATAGAACCCGAGTCATCGAAAAACAAAATAGGAAGAAATCCGCTTGAAAATGCCGATCCCTGAATTCAAACATTGGAACCATTATCGGTACCATTTTTTATATAAACAACTCAGTTTGGAGGGGATGACGATAATTTGTGTTTCTTTAAAGAGAAGGATTGTTTGGACTATTTTCTGTATACAATTTAATTATTATACTCTAAAAGTAAGAAATAAAATTCATTTTGATTTACATCAGTCCAGATGTGTTCGTTGTTGTATTTTACCTCAATGTTATCTAAACATGTTGTTTTGAATGAAGATACTTAATCATATTATACCCGCGCTATCCCCAGTTTTAATTAATTCTATACTTTAATGAATAACAAAGATGACCTTTCAGTTTCAAAGCCCCTCGTTATATTCGGCTTCCGTTTGTAAGCAAGATGATTTTCCTGGTTTTGGCATATTATGTACAAATAAATGATTAGACTTTTAGCGAATAAGTACTTTCATAAATGACTTTGTCGGGTTTTGGAAGAGCAAAAAGATTGGCATTATAGAATTGGTTACAAAATGGCAAATCGTGATTTGAAAAGGACGATTTTCCAGAAATTAATTAATATTTAAATCTGAACTAATTCAAAATAATTGTTACTGAAATGTTTATAAAAATAAAAAAAGAAGTTGGAGAGGAGATTAATCTAAATTAAATACAGCAATCTTCGGGGAATCAAACGCAGAGAAAATATTCGACTAGTATTCTTTTTCGTGTCACTCGGAGAACCATGAACCACATAACAGACGATTCACGAATAAAATGTAAAACTTGATGTTTAAAATATTTTATAAGCTTTATATTAATGTTTATTCTTTAGACAGTCTATAATAAAAAAACAGTAAGTTTTTAATAAACAGATATAATTATGTTAATTACTTTATATTATTAATATTTATTAAAAAGAAACCAGCGTAAAATAACAGTTTGTGAAAACTAACTATAATTACACGCGCGACATTTACACGGAACAAATAGTTGATGAGTATAACAAAACAAAAAACGTATACAATAAACTGGGTAACTTATAAAACCACACTCCCACTCATTAGAAAAAAGTATGTACAAAAGGATGGCAAAAAAAACAAACAAAAAATGTATTCTTAAAAAAACTTTATTTTCAGACCCTGAATTTGGTGAATTTTAAAATAGAAATGCTGCAGAAAAAGTCGGTAAAGAACCTGTGGATAGGGTTGTTCTTAAACATAGACAACAAGAGCTTCTTAGTGAAGGTGACGAATCGAACGTTTTATCTACTGAAACGGGGAGCGCATGACTTCAAACAGGAGTCGCGATAGCGGAGAAGTTTCTCTAAACGCCAAGATAATTAGATCATCCTAAAAGAGTACAGATCTGATTGTTGTTGGCTGTAGGAAAGTTACTTCGAGACACGGACGGTACCAGTCTTCAGAAATTAGATGGCTTAAATTTGCAAAGCTTTAGCTAAAGGTTGCGACCTCGAACTTGCGAGAAGACACATGGCAAACTTTATAAGTGACTACAGAAATCTTTCGAAGCAATACCAAGATGATCAATGCAGGGAAAGATTAAACTTATAAAGTTGACATTAGATCATGGAGCAAACATGCCAATAGCCCGAAAAAGGTCCAATATAGAAAAATACTTCTGACAAGAAACTTATCAATTAGTGAAAACTCCAAACGATGAACGAAAAGACAATGTTGAAAATGATCACCATAGAGAGTTGTTTGTCAATTCAATGATACCTGAAAAGTGTTTTTCTCGGAAGGGTCGATGATCCAATTCATCAGATGATGGTTCAGAAGTGGTCGCAGAATTTGGTGTCGTAAGTTCTGGCAGACTGGAACGACGTTGTGGGCGAAGCCACTTGTAGTCAGAGGTATTGAAGGTCGTGGAGCACAAGAAGAACTTATATTGAATAAATATTGAGTGGCTTCTTGTTCAGGACGTTTGGTAACAGTGACAAATGGATGTTAGCCAGTAGCCGAATATTCGGGTTTTCTTTATATTTGAGATTATATTTGGTCATTCAAATTGGAATTTCCTCACGTCAAAATCAGTTTATTGAGTCAAAGCAGGCAACATCCAATGTAAAGGTAAACAAAGGTCCAATATCCAAACGGTACAAAGAGAACCCAATTGTCAGGTTCTACTGATTATATAACAGAACGAATAATCATACAAAAAACGTGGACCTCACATTTATTATCGTCAAAATTATCAAAAAAGAGATGTTTCAAATAAAAAATTGATTTCTGACCTTGGTATCGTCCTCCAATGCCACTACAATAGTGCGAACCACTTATAAATAAATAAATAATAATACAGTGGAAGCACAAGATAAATCTGCTACCATTTTGTAAGCGCAATTGAAACATTGTCTGTCCAACAATTCATATTAAACGATCTTCAAAAAAACATAATATAAATTGTATTGAAAACGCCAAAATAAGTTTCTATATTGTTTTAATATATTTTAATTGAAATTAAAGCAAAATTTCGAATTACAATGCCATTTTAAAATAATTTTAAAATGATTTCATTTTCTAGGATAATCTTTTAGAGTTGACAGAATAAAATAAATTATGGAATTATGGAATAACTCTAAAAATAATTAAAATAAAAGTGCACCTTTTAGGAATATTATTTTGTATTCATATTTTAGTAATGGTATTATAAGATAATGGAAAATAGTATATTAAACGTATTAAAAATAAAAAAAAGAAGAAACACAGAAATTGCGAATATAATCAAAAAAATTGTTGACGCGATAAAATGTTTAACATAAATTTTGTGTCTTATTGTTTACGAGTTAGGAAGTAAACTAAAAAATTTCCGACACAACAATATTCCTAGTATTTATATATTTTCCTAAACAGTATTTTAATTATACAACCGACTGTATAAATGGATAACACAAATTTAATAAAGGTTAAGAAAACACCGTTTTTATAAAAAAATGAAATTCGCTTATTAGTTTCAATAACAACTTGTTTAATACGGAGGAAACCGCATAAAATGCCAGCAGTTATCCTCTGACTCAGACAACTGTTTCCAGCCGTATATATTTTCCTTAAATTAAAATTTAACTCATCAGGTATCTCACCGACTAAAAAAACAATATTCTAATATGAGATTTGTAAGAAGTTGACTATAGCCTTCAATATCTATAGCATCTTCCTGAATTGCGATTGTGGGAACTGTTTGACTGTCCATGAAATTGTTGTGATTTTTTGATAACAACCTTAAAACTGTTTTACCTACGAATTTTATAAGATGGTTAGAGGTACATTCTGAAGTTCACAGCACCATTCTAATTTCAAATTTTCAGGCAGATCTAGAATAAGATTTTATTGATTTTTCAATAGCACAAGGCTTAAAACCACGCTTCTTGCCAATCGTTGGCGAAACCGAAACCACTACAATAATTCTTATTCTCGGTGACCAATCTATGAATAAACACATTTTATATCTATGGTACAGAAACATGTTACAAGAATTTATGTACTAATACAATTTTCAAATTTCCTTCCAACCTGTAATTCTGGTCTGGCCGGAGGTGTGTGCCGATGACTGTATTCTGGACAGAGGTAGGAAGGGAGATGGGGGTGCGTGATGTCCGAACAACGGAGGAAACATCCCCGGCGGCACTGGTGGAGGTGCAACATTTCCTACGCCCCGCGAATCAGCTTGTCCGAGGATTGGTGTGCCTAGAGCGTGTTCCTGAGGTGGACCACAACTGGGTCCTTGTACACCAGTGTCAAACAATCTGAGACATTACAAGGAAATAATATAGTTAAATTCTGCCTATATTGTAACAAAAATATTAATTAATAAAAAGAAAAAACATCTAAAATAACAAATGTTATGGTGGAAATTTTTGACAGAATTCGGCGGAGAAAACTTTTTCAAATAATTTATCAATTGTGAAACCCGTCCATTTTAAGTGGTTTAAAACATGTTGAAGGTTTGAATTGATTTATTAAAAATAAGAATATAAATCTTTATTAGCAAATAGTAAAGTACAATAGCAAATAGTAACGCAATAGTAAATCTTTAATATTAATCTCTAGTCCCAATTTTAAATATAGTGCACGAAACAACTAATTCTTGTCTAAAAGTGAGAAATCGTAAAATAAATAACGACCATACCAAAAAATTAATATCAATTCAGACCTTAGCCTCCAGACTGTAATATTTCGCAAATTCACTGAAAATGATTTTATCTTATTATCTCGATATCAACTGTGAGATGGAAATTAAAAAAGGTAACAACATTTAGAAAAACCTGTTGACTTATATTTTATCGTCCAAAACATTCGGTTTAACTGCGTAATTTGATTACATAAAAAATAGTCTGATGCTTCCTACTAAATTTAATGCCTAAATAAATTAATTTTAAAAGTATTAAGATTTAAGCGCTTCCTTAGAATATCAAGTATATCTTGTAACTAATCTTCTTTTGCAGCATTAAATGTCTCTAATTAAAAATTGCATTACAAAAGACAATTCGTTTTAATTTCCAAAACAAACGTCAATCATAATTTATTTTCCTTTAATTATTTTCATTTGTTTTCTAAAATATATATATTTTTATTAAAACAAATTTAAATATCTATTAAGATGTATATAATTATATTGCAATCTCTTTATCATAGATAGTATTTAATTATATATTTAAAATAATATGAAATAAAATGAAATACAAAAGTTTTATTTCACTCAAGAAAAAATAACATCGAAATATTTGTATTTTTCTATTATAATAAAATTTTATTTACGCGGTTAACTTTTTAACAACGAGTGTTTTTATGTTACTTTCGTATTTTTATGAAAGGCCATTTCAAACTGGTGCAAAAAAAAGCGTATAAACCTAAATTTCCTAACTTCTAAACAATTAATTGTTTTGAATTTACTTCCTTTGGGTATAATTTGCATAGATAATGTGTTAATTATTGCTTTTAGCACGCGCAAAAACAACAAAATGTTTACGATACGAATCCAAAGCTCATAACCCTTGACTATTTACTGATTAAATCATTCACCAAGATATTATGGTTATCGAGACCGGCAAACTGATTTCAACTTCAATAGTTTCATTTTAAAGAGAGAATGTGATCAATATTATATATTTTAATAGAATTTCATTTATTTTATATATTGAAAAGTTCCCTCTTAAAACGAAATTAATTACCGCATATAATTGAAATCCGCGAATTCGGGATTGATTATATAATATATTCCTCCGCGGAAGCTTATTACT
The DNA here is from genome assembly GCA_034780395.1 of Vannuccia rotundouncinata. Taxonomy (NCBI): domain Eukaryota; kingdom Metazoa; phylum Platyhelminthes; order Proseriata; family Coelogynoporidae; genus Vannuccia; species Vannuccia rotundouncinata. Next base: position 9,347 of record JAUZNC010039646.1, on the reverse strand, counting down.
AGCGTAAAAGAGAGCAATTCGGGGAATCTTACTTTTTTGGATTTTATACAATCGTAATTAAAGTATAATATCGATCTATACTTAAATTTCATTATAGAATTATCCTGATTATAATATTATCTCATTCAATGACACATATTATATGGACATATGGTGTGTGCAACATGAAAACAGAAGACCACTTGTTTAATGCTCGAAATATCTTTAGTTGTATACATTTTAATTTTTTTAATATGCCATAGTATGTACATTGTATAATTTGTTTTATCACTATTGAGAAAATTAAAGTTTTTCAGTTTCTTTCAATAGGATAACTATACTATAACATCAAAAACATGAAATAGTTTGGATACCATAGCTTAAAAACGAATAAGAAACAAATAAAAATGTGGGATTAGATTTTTATAATATCTACGAATTTGTATAGTTGATTATCGATAATAAATTATACCAATTCGTAGATATTATAACAGACTAATCCCACCACTATCACCCAATGTCGTCTGCGTGCCCGAGTGGAATATATTATAGATACTTTAATTAATTTCTTTTAAATTAATAATTCCCGGAACAACAATAAATAAACAAGACAAATTTATTTAACGAATAGAATATATTATAATTATAATCTTTTAATTACTTACACAGAAATCCCAAACGACAGGAAATCAACTTCGTCTTATAGTCTCTGTAACCCGATTCTATTATAATAAAATTTTATTTACGCGGTTAACTTTTTAACAACGAGTGTTTTTATGTTACTTTCGTATTTTTATGAAAGGCCATTTCAAACTGGTGCAAAAAAAAGCGTATAAACCTAAATTTCCTAACTTCTAAACAATTAATTGTTTTGAATTTACTTCCTTTGGGTATAATTTGCATAGATAATGTGTTAATTATTGCTTTTAGCACGCGCAAAAACAACAAAATGTTTACGATACGAATCCAAAGCTCATAACCCTTGACTATTTACTGATTAAATCATTCACCAAGATATTATGGTTATCGAGACCGGCAAACTGATTTCAACTTCAATAGTTTCATTTTAAAGAGAGAATGTGATCAATATTATATATTTTAATAGAATTTCATTTATTTTATATATTGAAAAGTTCCCTCTTAAAACGAAATTAATTACCGCATATAATTGAAATCCGCGAATTCGGGATTGATTATATAATATATTCCTCCGCGGAAGCTTATTACTAGCGTAAAAGAGAGCAATTCGGGGAATCTTACTTTTTTGGATTTTATACAATCGTAATTAAAGTATAATATCGATCTATACTTAAATTTCATTATAGAATTATCCTGATTATAATATTATCTCATTCAATGACACATATTATATGGACATATGGTGTGTGCAACATGAAAACAGAAGACCACTTGTTTAATGCTCGAAATATCTTTAGTTGTATACATTTTAATTTTTTTAATATGCCATAGTATGTACATTGTATAATTTGTTTTATCACTATTGAGAAAATTAAAGTTTTTCAGTTTCTTTCAATAGGATAACTATACTATAACATCAAAAACATGAAATAGTTTGGATACCATAGCTTAAAAACGAATAAGAAACAAATAAAAATGTGGGATTAGATTTTTATAATATCTACGAATTTGTATAGTTGATTATCGATAATAAATTATACCAATTCGTAGATATTATAACAGACTAATCCCACCACTATCACCCAATGTCGTCTGCGTGCCCGAGTGGAATATATTATAGATACTTTAATTAATTTCTTTTAAATTAATAATTCCCGGAACAACAATAAATAAACAAGACAAATTTATTTAACGAATAGAATATATTATAATTATAATCTTTTAATTACTTACACAGAAATCCCAAACGACAGGAAATCAACTTCGTCTTATAGTCTCTGTAACCCGATTCTCAGACGAACCTTAACGTTACGTGATCAAAATCTTTTCTGAACTTATTTTTCAACTTAAAAACAAATTTTTATATAATATTTTCAAATTCGAATATATAATTCTTCCCCAAAACTGATCGATAATCAACTATACAAATTCTTAGATATCATAACAATCTAATCTTACAATAACAAAAATATGGACCGAATCGACCGTTTCTACGGTTATGAATTTTGGTCAGTTTGTCGGTCTAGATAACACCTAATTTTGCAAACCTCAAAAAAACAGTTTATAATGTTATATAATTGTGTTCTTATATCTTCAAATAGAAAATAGTATGGTTATATTATAGATCCCAAATATACACAGAATGAGTAAACAGAAAGCGTTAACCAAAATAAATAAAATAACAACATTTGTATCATACTACTACGAGCAGTACATAACACAAAACCTTACTAATTCGAATCATTTTTGATATTACTTATTGTAAACACAGCAGTATTCAATATATTTTAAGACATTGATACAAAGTTAGTAGGTAATTCTTAACATAAAAACTCTTTGTTCAATGGCATGTGTATACGTTGACCATTATTTTTATTTATTTTTCACTGTAAATATTACAAATAAAAAATATTTATTATTTAGACAATATACATTAATAGGTGTATACCAATAATATGAAGAATGTCATATAATTTATTTTTAATTATCTAGAAAATCAATTGTAAAGTTAAAAAACTAAAATATAAAAATGATTAAAATGCCACAAATATCTACATAATAGAAATATTGTAGAAATATTTGTTTAATTTAATTTTATCAACAAAGATACCCATCAATAAATTACCAAAATCAACAATCTATACCCATTGGACATAGCGTCTGTCGTAACTCCTTACCTTTTGATGAGTTTCTCATCCCTTGAATCGGGTATGGGCTCCAGTGTTAGGCTTGTACGCATCTGATTGGCCAAACATAGTTTGTCTAGATACTCAATGTGCTGACGACGCGCCTGGTCGATACTTTTGCCGCGGTCTGAATCGGCCTGTTTGATTGTATTCTCCAACTGGAAAGTAAGAGGCGCAGCAAAGATAACCACAAGGAAAAGACATATCATTTAATTTGACATTAATTTTAAACAGTTTTCTAAACAAAATAGTTTTTTTAAACCTTAAATTAACATTTATTTCAAATATTAATGAAAATTCTTTCAATTGGTGTTTCTACTGTACTGTACAGTAAATACTATTTATAATGTTTTTAATATTTTCTAAAATAAATAATTCAAATCAATCATAATATAAATATTGTTTTGTTTTGAGGTCAAATAAAATAACAGAAATACGAAGTTCATCTTCACAGACAACATATTATACTGGATAATCTTTCGGTCACCTTTGCATTAATTGTGCGAACAAATTATTCTAACAACTGAATATTAATGTGATTCCATAATCATTTCGTTTAATTTATTTGATGTAGCAATCCAATTATGTATATCATGAATAATCATAATATAATAATCTAACCAGAAATATTTTAAAATGTCAATGTATTATATGTTTCTGAGAAAGTGAGAGAAACATGAAAGTGAGAGAAAAAATTACAGTTTGTGTACACTACTATTTTATATATTTTAACTAAATTTAAAAAAAATTGTTTTGTCAAATAAACATTAAACGTCCAATGATATAAAACATGTTAAATAATTATATTATATATATATATATAAATAAATTTTTGATAAAAAAATAAAATATCATATTAAAATTTAGATTCAGAAAAAATGATTAAGACAAACGAACTACCATAATCAATTATACAAAATAAAGTTAATAATTTCTAGAGTGAAGAGAAAACTATGCAAGAGAAAAACAAATTAACTTACTTACTTGAATGGGTTATAAATCTGTAAATTATTCAAAGTAAACCAAAAAAGTGAATAATAGCGGGGATACCAATGTAACCTTAACTTTTACTGCAATATACAGATAATGACTCAACTTATTACATATTATAATATAACTAAATGAAAAATAGATATTAGATATTGCTAATAAATGTATTACTTTATTCGTAATACTAAAATGAAGCTTTTACCGACGTACTGTATGTTAAAATTCAGATTTATGCAATTCTTATTTATTATAATAAAACAATTAAAGTGTTATGTCCAAAATGGCGGAGTGTACCAGAGAGGCACATAATAAAAATGTATAAAAGGTAAATTAAAAACACTTGAACTGTGATAAAAATTAACGCTACTAATAACAGCATATGAAGTTAATAGACGCGTTAATTTTATCCAAAAGGGTGCTTTTATTTAACTTAAATTTTACATTTTTATATGATTGTGTATTTTTATTAAAGCGTTATTCTAAACACTGTTTTTAAACGTTATCATTTCAGGTAAAAGGTTTTCAGCTTCAATAGCAAACCGATAAACAAGGGACGCAAACTGCTTGCTGTGTGTTTGTTCATCAGGAACAAAAGGACAAACTCGAAAAGTTGCAAATCGCTGCTCAGTCTGCTCAAAGCAATAAATAATCTTTGAATTAAAGACACGCTCCTCGTATAGTCGAATGAGTCACAGCACTCTCATAAGATCTGTGTCAATATTCTAATTGGGGACTTAAGGTGGGCTCATTCCAACCGACGAAACACATATAGGATTATTTATTTAAATTGCCTTAGTGCAACAAGACTCAGCGCAATTCTTCGGAGTTTAATGACAACGAAATATATTACCCTCATTTAATTTTATTTGTACATGGAAATATCTTATAAGAACTAGAAGATCGATTAAATTTACAATGAGAATAACGTTTGAATAAATACTGTCAGAATAATTATTACAAGATAGAATGCCTGATTATAAATTATTTAATATGTATTTAACTATATAGCGCGCTGTTTACCAACAGATTTTTATAATTTTATTGTTAAATCGATCGTACTGATTTGTTAAATATATTTAATAGCTTTAATTAAACCAGCTATCATACCATAACTTTTTATAGTCCGGGATCCCAAAGGGTTTTAATCAAAATGTTTGGTGCAAAAGGTTTGATACTTTAATCAAGTAATATGATCCATGGGATGATCGAATATGTAAGTCTTAAGTTGCAGAAATTGTAAATTAATTTTAATGAGCATTTTAGTGTTTTTCCATATTAAAGAATAAGCGAAATTTCTATGGTTTTCACCCAATTTTTATGAAAATGACCATTTTAAAGAAAATAAAGATGTTATTCACACTTTTGAATAAATTGATGCATTTCATTTTGTTCATTTAATCGTTTTCAACATATTTCAAGCAAAATGATATGGATAAGTCAACCTAATTATTTTCTAGGAACATTTGAATATTGGTTCTCAAGCTAAAATATGCCTAAAATAGTCTTTAGTACTAATAGTAATAGGTTTCTGGAAAATGATTAGCATAACTTTCCAATGTAATTTTACTTGTAGTATGTAGAAAACATTTAGATGAACAAAATGATATGCATCAATTTATTCAAATATGTGAATAACATCATTCTTTCATTAAAATGGTCATTTTCATGAAAATTAGGTGAAAACCATAACAATTTCTCCTATTCTTTAATATGGAAAAACACTAAAATGCTCTTTAAAAAATAACGTACAATTTCTGCAACTTAAGACTTACTTATTAGATCATCCATGGATCATATTACTTGATAAAAGTATCAAAGTATCTCTGGGATCCCGGACTAATATATTTAATGAAACATTTTGAATAAATCGTGAATATTCTGCAATTATGCTTATTCAAGGTTTAAGAAGACTTTTGTTAAGTAGCATTTGTAACGTATTTAATTCTAAAATATAAAGTACTATCTCGGCTTGGATCTTAGAGACAATTTAGGCCGTCTTTGATGTGGTGGAAACTTTAAATCAACATGACTTCACATTGATTAAAGTTATCATTAGCATAAAAGAAAAATAGTTAAATTCAAAAAGGTACCATGTTTATATCAGCATGTATCAAACGTAGTTTCTCAACGTGCGCCATTTTCTCTTGCATTAATTGTTCCAACTCTTCATTATACTCCTTTATATTGTTTTCTTCCTTCTCGCAGTAATTGAGGGTGTCTTGAAGCCCACTCAAAAGATCAGTTAGCTTACTGGATGTTTCCCTGAAGTGGAAATAAAACAGAGTATAAAACGATTTATGAACCAATAACAGTACTAGTTTCGCAGCTAGCATCATCCTCCAGCTATGAGAAACGAGGTACCAACATTGACCTCTTATAATTGTAGATGGTGCAAACGATTTCGAAATGGACGTCTGCGGTGTTTGGACCACAGAGCTTTCTTGTTTTCCCATAAGAATAGGAATATTTAAACAATTATAATATTGGTATTAGACTCAATTTTGTGTTTGAATTTTATCTAATAATGGGTCTAATTCACAAGTATCTGGGAATAAAATAATATGAGATGTGTTCATTTTTAATTTGAAGAAATCAGTTATATGTTCAAAATAATAAACAACAAAAATTTAAAAAATCGAATTAAACCTTTTATTTTCTAAGAAATAGGAATTTTCTTGTAAAGTTACCTCCCAATATAATTGTATAAATATTACTATTCTTTTGGAAATACAAAACAGCTCTGTGGTCCAAACCAACCCTTTACATCATTATCTATTATTATAGAATGTCAATGTTGGTACCTCTTTCCTCACGGCTGGAGGGTGCTAACTGCCGGTCTATACATACATTAAGAAAGTATGTGTATTTTAAAACAGAATAAATCGTTCAAATTGAATTAATAGAAACAAAACACTAACCAAAAAATATAGATAAACACTACTAACACGATTGAAATAATACAGAAATGTCGGGATATTGTGAACTGAAAATTAATTTCAATACAAAAAGTATGTTTGGTTTAGTTTCAAAAGTGATACTTTCTTAGAATAATAAACAAAACTTCACAAGCTCATAATAAATATGCTCTTTTTATTTATAAATAAAATGACATAAAAACATACCTTATGGATTGAATAACTTCTAATTTGTAGGCAAGTTCTTCTTTCTTCATGACTGTTTTAGATACTTCTGAAATATTTCAAAACACATAAAAATGTATTTCTTAATTAAGTATACAAGATACATATTTAATACATATTTGTTATTATAAAAACATTTAAGTTGTATTTAGAGTTTAATAATACATGCAAATAAATAGAACATATGTAGGTATTCCACCTAACAGGTAGAAAGGAAGAAAATTGTAATAACTAAATCGGTAGTGTTTATATATTTTTATACTGTCACTTAATTATAACAAATTATTACAAAATTTTCTATGAAACATTGTACATAAATATATACAGATTCCAAAAACACAAAAAATTAGTCAAAATATATAATTCAACATAGACAGTTACAATTAATATAATATTGCAGTAAAATTCAACAATATAATATGATTAAATATCATTAATTTTGTCTATAATTACACTTTTAATGCAGAATTCCAATATATAAAGAAAATAGTATGTAGTGGTTTCATTTCATTATTATTGATAATGCCACAATAAATTTTAACTATTGTGACAACCCTACATTTAGGAACTTTACATATAAATGACCAATAATTTACTATTTTTCTTATATTATTTAGAAAAATTGTTCAATTTTTTTATACTTATATCCAATAAAGTGTTTGATGAAATTGAATTAAGCAAGTAATTGATGTTATACTTTATAGAATGTTTTATTAGGGTGAAAAGATGACCTATTTACCAAGAATAATTAGTTTATTAGTTTATAAAAGAACAAATTAGTTTATCTAGGTTTTCAAATAAGTGAAAAGTAAATGTTTTGTAATAATGACTTTAAAATACCACAAAATGGATTTCTAACCCATTCTTGTGATATAAGTATATAATATATGAAAACAAATATATGTAAAAGAAAATGTTGTGTTTCTGAATGCCATGAAAGGATAAAAATAATGATTTATATAAATTTATATATTTAAATATCCTCAGAAAAAATATACATCCCATTCCCTGACCTCATTAGCTTTAAAATCCATGCAAATTGTATACTGATATTTAAGAAGAGCAAATAATTTTAAATCACTTAGGATGCTAAAAATCGTCATGTTTGTAGTACCAACTCTTTTTGTAAATATGATACAGTGCAAGTGAATTAAAACTTTGTGTTTAGTCAAAATAACATAAGGGGACACAGAAATTTAAAAATAAATATATTATAATATTTAAATTTGAATAATAAAACTCATTTAATCAATATTATGAATACTAAGACTAGTATTAGATAAAATTCCATAACATTAAAGTTTCATTAATTCTAGGATATCACATTTTTAATGAAATAATTATAAATTTGTTATCCATACAAAAACAATTAAACTAACAAATAAAAGTGAAACATTTTCACAAATTTTTACATATTGTTATTTCATTTATGATAATTATTATTAATAGGCTGAGGATATTGATATGGCAGTAGTATTAAATTTGACATGGTGACATTTGACATTGAAAATTTACATGCACATATTAAACAAATTAATAAAAAATTAACTGAGTTAAATGAAACTATTTTTTGAGGCCATTAATTTGTTGATTGAAAGAGAGTTTACTGTCAAGGAAAATGCCAAGTCTTTTAATATATGAAACAGGTATATCAGTATGGAAGAGTTTTATTGAAGTAATGTTGGAAACAGTCAAATTATGATGAGAACCAGTCATGTGAAAAATTCGGAATTATTGGGGATTAACTTAAGATGTTTAGAACTAAACCAATAGGTGAAATCTGTGAGAGGTTGACAAAATCCAAAGTGATGTAGATGGTTGTATCATCTGTATATATTTGATGATTCAAACTGTAAGAAATGATTTTATTGGAAATCAGGGATGCATTAAGTGTGTATAGAATAGGTCCTAGGACAGAGCTTTGTGGTACACCACACAAAATGTGAGCAGAGAAACTGAGGTGATTCTCAATGCTAACACATTGAGTTTTAACTGATAGATAATTTGAGCCAGGATAGAGCAGAATTATAGAAACCATAGGTTTCTTTGAGATGAGGGAGGAGCAGCTTATGATCCACTATCAAATGAAGCACTTAGATCTATGATTAAAACTGCAATCAGGTTCTCAATATCAGCACACATAGAAATATCATTAAGAACCTTAATCAAGGCAGTCTCCAGGGGTATGTTTTTGAAAGCTCATGCAAATTGTAGCAAATCGAAATGCTGGTAGAGCACTCATAAGATGTAGCATTTTCTATTGGTTGACAAAGAACTCATTGATTTACTCCAAAATATTTATGTTGTCTATTGGATATTGAATAAATGGGACAGGTGACTTCTAATGCTTTATTGCTTTAATAAAGGAATTTCACTGAATGCCTACTCAAATATTGGTTATCAAAAAGAAACT
>JAUZNC010039635.1:0-17995 GCA_034780395.1 Vannuccia rotundouncinata | reverse complement strand
GTTGTTGTCACCTGCGATAAGTTCACAAGATCGTACATATTTCAATATTTTCTCATTGATATTGCAAAAAAAATCGGCGGGCTTCGCCCCCCTAACCCCCTGACCAGGCTTTGCCCCCTGGACCCCCACTAAAATAATTTCCGTATTTTTTAAATACCTCCAAAATCATGCCTGAACTTAACAGATACTCTTCATAATTTGTGCATTACTCATGTTTTTGACTGGTCTAATGTCTATCACATTTGTGTAAAACCTGGAAAAACTGAATTGTTTGTTACATCTCATAATATTGATGTACAACATGATATTAATGGTCACATTGACAGTTCTTTTTCTTTTGACAAGCACATTTTAGATATTTATAAATGAAATCTTTATTTTTTGTTCAATATATCTCTTTACAGAATTTATTGTTACCTAAACAAAGATTCTTGCATCCTTATTATTAATTGCTTTGTTCATTCCAGATTAGAATATTGCAATGCTATTCTTACTTATTGTTCAGGTTCAAAAATTCAATGACTTCAGTAAATTCAAATTTGTTATGTGCATATATTATCATCAAATATCTTCTACACATGTCACTTACATCCCTTGTTATCAGGAACTTACACTGGCTCCCTATTTCTTTGAGAATTCAATTCAAAATTTTCTGTCTTGTGCATCTAGATGTATTTATAATGATAATGCTCCCTCTTATTTAAAATGTATTTATCTACAATCTCAACAATCTGTATCACTTCACCAACCTATTGCAACATTTTTTATTGTCAGCCATTTTTTCAGTATAATTGGTCTTACATTATGGAACTGTTTACCAATAAATTGTCAAAATGAGTAGAAATGTGATATTTTTAAAAATTACTAAAAACATTTATTTTTGAGTAGCTATTTGTATTCATTTTCATATATTCCACTTTGATTATTTTTTCAGAATTGTAGTAAAAATAAATAATTATTATTATTATAGGCCAGTAAATTTTTTATTGATTCTTAAAAATGGTTGTCTAAAAATAATGCACAGACATCATGGAGTACATTCAGCAGAACAATTTGATGAATAAAAGTCAAAATGAGAATACTGATCAATATTGAAACCCATATTAAAAAGAAATCTAATTCCGATTCCTACACAATTAGTAAAAAAAAATATTTGACATGTCACAACAGTCTTTTGGGTTTATGACAAACCCTTATGTTAGTTAATTATATATTGTAAAATTTTAATATGTGATTATTTAAAAAACTAAATAATGAAAATTACTCATATTTTTAATACACATCAAAAACATTCACAATATAAAATTCCTAAAATTACATTACAAGACACAAAGAGTCGATTGCATAAAGCGGTATTAGCTTACCACCGGTAGTAACTTGGGGGAAATTCAATAAATTTAGTCCCAGATGGATTGCATAAACTGCTACCAGGAGTAAAATATTTGTGCCTAGGCGTAAATATTTGAAAAATCGATATATTTAGTCCAATGGTCTACTACCATGAGGGGGTAGGTATAATTCCATTATTTTGATTTAGTTTTCATGTTAGCATTGGAAAAAATGGCCAGACATATAATAATGTGTTATTAAACGTCTTACATTGTAATTTACATTGTACATATACAGAAATTTATTAAAAAAATTAAGAAACTATTTTAAGTCAAATATTTTGATTTTGCTCTTAAATAAAAAGCGTTGTCATTTTATATTTATACTTATAAATATAAAATAATTCTACTAAGCATCTCGATTCTATATTGTATGACAAAACAGTAACATCCTTAAATTTGCGGAAATCAAGAACATTGTAATGGAGTTTCCAAATTTTGAACAAAAATTTTAATTGGTTAATCTAAAAATATAACATGGATTTCTCAAAACTTACGCCAGGTATTAGTTAGTCTAGTAGTAAGCTAATATTGCTTTATGCAACTGAATTTACTCGCTGGTAGTAACTGCTACCGGTATTAAGGCTACTACTGCAATCGACTCAAAGATATTTAGATATAGGGTTCAACCAGCACTGAAGAACTTTCTAAATTTATATTATAATTTTTTTATAATATTCAAAATATTTTAGTAATAATTTAAAAATCTTAATACTAGTTTAATTTTTTTTGGAATATTACTTTATTATGATGAAATGGAATGATTATGATTATAAATATCTCTTTTTTTATATCAATTTATTCCAAAATATTGTAATTATGAAATTATCTTTTGTATTATATATCATTCCAGGATATATATATATATATATATATATATATATTTAACCTCATAATGTATTACTAATTACATTTGATTAATTTAAGAGTGATTTGTAATTATGAAAATTTATGTAAGATATTTTAAAATAAACAAATATTTGATATCAAAGAAACTTATTAATTATTCAACTAAGCTTCATTATGTTCTTTTTTGTTCCATACCTACAAATTAAACTTGTTATCGATATTAATTGTTAACTTATACTCTCTATTAAATTATGTGTTAATGTTATTTAATATTATTTTAAACTGATAATAAATTTGTACTCTTTATTTCTTTATTTTTTCAGCAAATGATGAATCACTTCCTATTTCACATTTTTATCATAATTGTTTGGTCCTCTGGAATACAATGTTTTTATGTGCCAGGAGTAACTCCAGTTGAATTTGCTAAAAGTGATCCTGTTGAGGTCAAGGTATTTTAGATATTGTATTACTTAATTTTAAACTGTAATTGTTTTTATTAAATTATAGTCAAATCAATAATTAATTTTTCTATAGTATAGTGAAATCAAATTTTATTAATTATTCGTATTATAAAAAGAATTTATATAATTTTTGTAAGTATATTATAAAATATATAATTATTATTTCACAGGCCGTGAAGATTACTAGTATAAAAACACATCTCCCATATGAATATTTTTCTCTGCCATTTTGTAAGCCAGATAAACCAATTTCTTACAAACCAGAAAATCTAGGTAAGTTCAGCAAATGTACTCTCAATTTTTTAATTTTTATATAATTTTAATCGGTATATTTTTCTATTCCAGGGGAAATTTTGAGAGGAGATCGTATTGTTAGCACAGCTTATGATGTTCAAATGGGTGTTAATAAAAAATGTGCCGTTTTGTGTAATAAAATTAAAGTGTCTTCAGAGGACTCACTTCTTGTCATGAAACGCATTAAGAATGAATATTCCATCCACTTGTAAGTGCACTATTTTTCTGGTTATGTATTTGCTGATTGAAAGTTTTCTCCATGAATTCTCATCGAATATTTATTTTTTTGTTCAACAATAATTTAATTAATATAGAGATTCTCTCTTTGAAACATGATATAATAAAATTACATGTCTATGGGGGGGATCTCCGAAAATTTGTAAAATAAATTGTAGTTTTGTACTTAAAATTATTTTCTGCTTGTAAGTAGTCATTATTGTATTAAACGAGAATATTATTTTTTATTTTTTTTACGTTTTATAAATGTATTATTATGTTTTAGATTGGTTGACAACCTACCAGCAGCTACAAAATATAATATGTTGGACTCTACGGATGTTCATTACGAGAGTGGTTTCCGTTTGGGTTATGAATCAAAAGCGAAAAAATCTTTTTTAAATAATCATCTTCGGATAATTCTTAAATACAATAAGGCTAGCGAGTAAGGAAAGGAGAGTTATTAAATAATTCATGATCGAGTTCATAAATCATATTATATTAATGCTTTCAGGGATAAGAACCATATTGTTGGATTTGAAGTCGAGGCAATAAGGTATGTTATATTTTTCCTTTTGGAATTACTTTACAATTTTTGACAGTTTAACATGTATGCATAATTTTATTTGAACAATGTATGATCTACAAACAAATTATTTTCCGATTTCAGTATTGACAAGTCACGGGTGTCTGTTTCCGACGATAAATCTTGCAGTATATCATCTAAAACAAATTTGAACCAGGAACTCTTAGGCACTGGAAGTGATGAGGTCATTCTCACTTACGAAGTTGAATGGATCTTATCCGATATTAAATGGGCTTCACGATGGGATATTTACCTCGATATGAGTGATGTTCAGATTCATTGGTTCTCCATTGTCAACTCAGTTATAGTCATATTTTTTCTATCAGGTATACAATTGTCTAATTTAACCGTTTCTATGTTCTATTTATTATGATATAGATAGAATTCTCAAAATATTTATCAAGTAATATATATTTAATTTTATAATCTACTGCGATGATTTAATGCATGTATATATATATATATAGCCACAATATACGTCTAGACTCGTATAGTATGCACACATAGTACACACAATTGTTTACAGACTAATATATAATATATTATCACTATAAGGAATAGTAACGACACTTTATTTACTCTTTTCTTAAAAAAATATTACTAATTTAACGGTTGTGTTGTGTGTCTCGCATTCAGGGTTGTAATTTTTCCTGATTTGTAATTGAACAATACATTTTTCTGAGATTGCAGCAGAGTGTTCCTGTTCAGAAAATAAAGTCGTTTCGCACAGTATACAATTGGAAATCTTCATTAAAACTAAATGTGTTGAGCTATACACAAAAATCAATAAATCACAGCCTGAACCTTTTTCAGTGTATTTCTAAATTTAGTGTTTGTTAAAAGATTTTATATGGAGCTAGGTTCAAGTTAAACACTTCGATTTGAACTATTCCTTTTGTAGTCGTGAGAATGTTAAAGAAGTAAATATTAGAAATGGATGAGGGCAGCACTAGCACCTAAAATCTAATACTATATTATGTATATAAAAAGGTGGAATCTTCACATTTTTACCAGAAATTTATTTTTTCCTTGTATGATATGTTCCCTAGCAGATATGTAACTTTCTTCCAACGATGATACGAAGTTTTCCTGTTTTATATTCATCTTTAAAGCCTACCGCTGTATATTAATATTAATATGTCTTACTGTTATTACTTTAAATGGATTATTTTATGACAAATTTATTTTCGATAGTTTAACATTATTTCTGAATGAATCAGTTCACGAAGTAAATTTCATTATATTGGTAATAATTTTATACTAAGCATTTTCCATTAGATCAGATAAAGGTTTTTGGTTCAAAAGTTAATATACTCAGGCAATGAAAATTGTCACCGAACAGTGAAAACGTGGACATCTTGGAAATAAAAGATTGTTTTTCTTGAGAATCTTTGTGGATGATTGTATTTGCTTTATAGTTAATTCTATTAGTTTACTGTAGGTAAAGAAAGTAATTTATCTACCAGTCAATCTAGTAGAACTACATATAGGCGTATTTTGAATGATTTAGCTAAGTAGCAGTTTATGCGCAACTTAATATCCAATTTCAAGTTACTTTTTTTTGTCACGATAATGAGGTTGTCCAGAATGTCTTTATGACATCTATAAGGTTGAGGGCAGCTATATATTATATTCTCTTTGTGTTATCATTGAACTCTTCGCTTTTTGTATACTGCCATTCTCTTTTCTTGAATTAGGTTTTATTCTGATTACATATGAAAGATGATAGAATTATTGCCTTTTACTTTTTAATGAAATATATTATCTCAAAGACGGTAAATACGTGCATTATTTTGATAAATTCAATACTTCAATAAATTTTTATTTTTTGTAGTTTAGAGATATTTTTAAAATTCTTGTTGATAATTAATCTGTTTTACTTATATGCAGGTATTCTGACAATGATTATGATTAGAACTTTACGTAAAGACATTGCCAAATACAACCGAGACGATGATGTGGTGAGTTTAGCAAGATATTGTCGGCCTTTCATTTTTAATTATATCGATCTCATCTATCGTATTCAGGAGGAGACTCTTGAAGAAGCTGGGTGGAAGTTGGTGCATGGTGATGTTTTCCGTCCTCCACGTTACAGCCGGTTACTGGTGGCGTTGATTGGTTCCGGTGTTCAATTGCTCTGTATGGTTTTTATCACCATCTGTAAGTAATTCATTTATTAACGCTATTATGATTATAATAAAATATCCGGCAAATTAATAATATTTTCTATTTCTGTCAATTAGTCTTCGCTATGCTGGGCATGCTGTCACCAGCTTCACGAGGAGCTCTCGTCTCCGCCATAATCTTCGTCTACGTATTTATGGGAACTTTTGCTGGCTACTTTGCCGGTCGACTCTACAAGACCATGCGTGGCATCATGTGGAAAACAACAGCACTCTGGGTAAACTGCACTTTTTATGGACTTATGCGAATATGCACTTATACAATTTCATGATTTTTCTAATGAGATAGGAGCTTGTTCGAGAGACACGCTCAGTGAGCACGTCCCTAAACTTTTTAATGAGTGTTCAGAAGACGCGCTCACGAGGATTTCCATCTTTACTATAATAGAAAACATTGTAATTGGGCTATATGTGTTTTTATTCGTGGAAACAAAATCGATGGGATATATTATGATGAACTCCGAACGCATGCATGAATGTGCGTGAAGAGAAATGGCCAAGGAAGTGGAAGCCTTCGGTCAATATATAACTGAAAGAATGTTGGAGTAGGCAGACCTACGTCGGAAGATACATGTGGAAAAATCAAATGGCCTGGAAAAGGCCCAAAATATCCTCCGGTCATCTCCACAGTAAATTTCTGACTGTACAATGAATATCTGAAGCTACAGAATGAAGTTCTGTTTCTTCAGATGTATTATTACATACACGAAAAATATGTAAACTGGACTGTGCATACTGATGTTTTCCAAATGTACATGATTTCTAGATGTGTATGTATTTTCTCATAATTTGTAATCTTTAAAATACAAATTTGTTAAAGAACAAATAGGTAATCATAATACAAGTTTATGAACAGTTATCGAGGTGGTATCATTAAACTTTCGACGGGTCGATATTTTGAGGGCTCAATAAAATAATTGATTTTAGTTCTTTCGAACACTTGCTCCCTTAATGAGAGTGTCTCTCGAACAAGGTACAGCGTTATAATATATCTAAATGGAATGTCATAGTTGATTATTTTATTTTGCAAAATGTAAAGCCTATCTCTCTTTTTTACTGATAGTAGCTATCCATAAATGGGGCTACAGGACAGTTGTCGGGTTTTCGTGGTTTACGTTTGATTTGTTGAAGAAGATTAACAATGTGTGCTTTGTTTGAAATAAAGGCATTCTTCAATACTTAGTCAAATGTGTAAAGTCATAAAATTAAACAATGAATTTGTACCACCTGTAGTGTAGGACTAGGCACTCATACAGATGACAAATTTGTACTGCTAGTAGTCCATAAAAGATGTATATAAAATGTAGTCCATAAAAGAGGCAACAGCACTATCGTATTACAAATCATGTCTAATTTAAAGAGAAAAGAAATTATTTGTATTGTATCAATATTAAATTATCACACTGCACAATTAAGTAAACATTGTTTGGATAATATATAGTCAAGTGAAATCGTTCGGTATTTGAGATTCTTTATTAGTTTATTCAAATATGATCTAGAAATTTTCCACATAGATATATTTATGTGATCAAACTTTATTT
This sequence comes from Vannuccia rotundouncinata, assembly GCA_034780395.1. Taxonomy (NCBI): domain Eukaryota; kingdom Metazoa; phylum Platyhelminthes; order Proseriata; family Coelogynoporidae; genus Vannuccia; species Vannuccia rotundouncinata. The sequence continues at coordinate 10,477 of JAUZNC010039635.1, read as the reverse complement.
ATTTTAGATAAACGCTCTGGATAGAATTTTTGAACTTATTGCTACTTTATTCATATTTTAATACCTACTCTATAAGTTGTTCTACTCCAATCCTTCCTTCTCAGACTGGAATCCTCTTCCCATTGGTAGTGATTAGCGTGTGCTTATTTCTAAACTTCTTCATCTGGAGTAAGCAGTCCTCGGGCGCTGTCCCTTTTTCCACCATGGTGGCAATTCTTAGCCTCTGGCTTTGTATCTCGCTTCCCCTGGTATTTATCGGCTTCTACTTTGGATATCGAAAGCAGCCATATGAGAATCCTGTTCGTACCAACCAGATTCCACGAGCTGTTCCAACTCAGCGATGGTACTACAACATTATTGTTGCGTAAGTTTCCACCATTCCTACTCTACCTAGTGTAATTAATCGTTGTTAGCTACATTTTTGAAGTGAAAAGATAGTTAGTTGACATACTGGATTTTTGTAAAAGGCAAATAGTATATTTGCATGTAATTAACATCCTTTACGAACAAACGTTATTTTTTATTAAAGTTATTGACTCATTTTGCATATTTTTAGACTCTTAATTGCTGGAATTCTACCATTCGGAGCAGTCTTCATTGAACTTTTCTTCATATTTAGTGTAAGTTTGGTTATGAAGGTTCATTGATCAACGATTAAACAACTCTAATTATAATTTTCTCTCGTTTCAGGCGATTTGGGAGAAACAGTTCTATTATCTTTTCGGATTTTTGTTCATTGTTTTTATTATACTAATTATTTCCTGCTCGCAAATCTCTATTGTAATGGTTTATTTTCAATTGTGTGGCGAGGTGAGTAGCTTTCAGTGTATTTTTATTCACAAACTTTATTCTTAGTAATTAAAGCTTTTGGAATGAATTATAAAATTGATAGTGGTATTTTAGGTAACTCCTAAAATTAAGTATTCAATAATACCTTCAACAATTTTTTTTCTCTACTACATAAATAAAAACATGGGCATGTTGACACCCTAATTGTAAGGTCCTGAAATATTGTAATATTACAAATAATAATGCTAATGGGAACTACTAGTTCTACAGAATTTGGCAATATCTTATTTGTTAGAAAAGTATGTAGTTTTATTACCTCTTTAGAAATATTATTCTGTACATCATTGATTATTCGATATTTATTTTTCAGAATTATCATTGGTGGTGGCGATCATTCATTGTTTCGGGAGGATCAGCAGTTTATGTATTTGGTTATTCTGTCTTTTACTTTATCTCAAAGGTAGGCAAACATTATATTGGTAATGATTATTATAAGATTAAACTTGAATATATAATACTGAAATATTCGATCTTTATTAATTATTGTATTTCCTTTTTTCATTTTAATAGTTGAATATAACCGATTTTATTCCAATACTTCTCTACTTTGGATATACTTCACTTATGGTTATTGGCTTCGCGATTCTCACCGGTTCAATAGGCTTTTATGCAGCCTACTGGTTCATTAGAAAAATCTATGGCGCAATTAAAATTGATTAATAGAAAAGGTGTGCTTGATGTCATACATTCTAACCAGCACAAAACTCTTATTTGCCTGAAATAATTATAATAGAACTTTTCTGTCTATGTGTGCTCCTTAGATAGATATTTTGACTAGTATATCTTTCTCACGATAAGTTTATGTGTCTTTTTCATCAAGTTTATTGTCGTACTTCTGGCAAGCATATTTCTTTCCTATTTTTTTGGTATGATTACTTTTTAAATTAAATAAAGTGGAGTGTTAAAATATAAATTAAATACTTTTTGTTTTGAGAAACCTAGGAAAGATTTTATATAAAATTTATCAAGTTTGTATTTATTAATTCAACTTATAATTTCACAACACGTTTATCTGAGTTACCAATTGGCTAAATGTAGCTGCTGTCTTGCAAAGGCTATTTAGTAAAATCTGGAGGTCATTCCAAATAATACTTTGATAGGCTCTGTTTAGATAATTAATTAGCAATCATTGGGCTATCTTTTATTTTATATGATTAACCTTTTCTTATACAGTGTATAGGTCACAAATAGCGTAGTTTACTTCGGTTGAATAAATTTTTTCTCACCTCACCAACCGTGACAAATATCTCTTTTATGGTTTTAAAAATAAAATTTCAAGAAGAATTAGACCATGTATCTTCATCTTTCCTCAAAAAGAACACTTTCAATGTTTAAATTTGTATTAGGTAAGAGTTTGACCACTTTGTCCGTTTTATTTATTTATCATTACATTCTATAATTTGGAAAAATTGATTTTTTTGTATTGTTGCTTTGTTAGCTTTCCTTCATATTTGCTGTAGAATTTACTTTGGTAGAACATGGTTTCATTTATTATTATTTGCTGACGATTTCAAAGACTTGTCCTATTCCACTAACATGGTTTGATGTAGAATTGTTGTCAGTTTGTTGCTACAGACAAGTCAAACAAAATACGTTTGGTCTGCTTATATGTTTGAAATCTTATTTATTAATTTTTGGAAATATACTAAAATTGTACAATAATAAGGTACTTTGATTATTCTCTGTACAATGTTTCATTTTTTATCTCAAATACAAAACTATCAATATGAATAGGTGCGTTTTAAACTTACATAATTCGATGAATCATGATTAAAATTGTTGAAACGTTTGTTTTATTATAAGCATAACAAAAATTATTTGATATTTAGGGTTTCATTTACATATATGAATGAAAATAGTACCTTAAATTAATATCTTGCAGAGAGTAATAGAACGAAATACAAAAATACTATAGTTTATTCTTCCGTTCCATTTGTCGAATTATATCTACTACAGAGTAACTATAGCTAGAACTACATTTTTAAAAATTCTTTGACCTTGTCTTGTTTTCGAATATGTTAACTTATTTTTATTATGACTTCTCCAAAATTTTAACTCCTTCCACAGCAGTTGGTATTACATAGGTAACTATATTGGAAATATTCCAGATCGATTAAAATCTTACCAACAATTTTTTAACAGTGTTAGTAACATTAATTATAAATAATTCATTAAAATTATGAATATTTACAATTCATATTAATAGCATTATTAAATAATTATTTAATATTTATTAATAAATCATGATTGCCATGTTTAATTTTAAAATTCAATTATATTTTTTAAATCAGCAAGTTTTTGTTAATCACCGGCAAACTGATGAAAAAAACGTCAAGGGCGCATTTCAATTATATACGATATTAGTTTCGTTTTAAAGAGGGTATTCAATCATATTTATTTTAATAAGCTTTTGTTCAAATTATATATTGATTGAATACCCTCTTAAAAAGAAACTAATACCGTATATAATTGAATTGCATTAATAACTCCCATGAATTTCGTATTGATTATCGTTATAGATATATACCTTCGCGGACGTTTATTACTATTCAATATTGGTCAGTTTGTCGGTCTAGATAAATAATATATAAGTCATTGGTTAAAGTCGAATGATCTTATGAATTGTTTCAATATATACATGGCAATTGTTAAGAAATAATTGAGCTTTTCTAGATAATCAAACATAATTATTTTACCCAGAACATACGAGTTTTACCGAAGTTTTGTTCACATACCACCAGACGTTATTTTTATTATACCTATACGTTAAAATCTTTTGAACTATCTCAGAAATCAATAAAAATTAGTTTTACACAGTTTGGGAATAAATATGTTATTAAAATACCTATATATAAATAGGTATATAAGTATATTTTTTGCTACATATACTTATCCATACATATCCAAATATGTTTGGCTATGTATAGATATGTATGTATATATGTGTGGATATGTACGGATATGTGTGGATATGCTTGGATATGTAACAAAAATATACTTATTGAATATATTTTATACATACACACAAATGGTCTCGATGGTCCGCCATATAATATGTAGGCAGTCCATAACATATTATGATAAGTGCAAACATTACTAACATGTAATACTTTCAAAATTCTTATTTTATCATCTCTTAATCCATCCTTACTATACATATACAGTTTTATACAATTAACCAATTTTATTTTGCAAGATAGGACTTATAGACTATGCACATGGCATAGCCATGTTGTTTACTATGGAGATTGATGAAAAGAAATTTTCAGCCTACTCCCCGGCCTGCCCCCCAAAAAAAATATATTGCAACTATATTCTTAAACTAATTTTAGACAGAAAAATTTCAAAGGAAGTATGATCGATTCATGTGTAAACGATGACAATTAATCGATACACTTATTTTGAAATTATATTATTTCACAACTACATTATATATGCTACCGCGTTGTAGTTGTATAATAATATATCAATTTAAAGAAATGTCTATTATAAATACAAATACCTTAACTTCTATGAACGATTACAATATTTTAATTTAATATTTTACTCATTTACTCTCAACATACTGATATAAATATATTTACTTTTCCATAACAGAATTCGGGTTTTGTTTAATATGATCAAAGTTAAAGTTACCATAGATAAAGCTTTTATTTAGTAACACAATTTAAATATATCAGTTTTTATTAGTTTGTGTTTATTATTTAAAATCAAAGATAAATAATGTATCACCGACGTGCTAAATTAGACAAAAGTGACGATGATCGTGGTGAGTTTTCATACATTTTAATTAAAAATTTAGAAAATATACTTATTTTTAAATATCTGAAGTTACTGAATATGCATACAAATTAAATTTTCTTGGAAATAATTTATATAGAATACTTATATTTTAAATTTTTAAATGTAAAAATTGATTTCTAATTTTAAACTAGAAGTTTTTTCTTAATATTACAATTACTTTAGTATTTAAACCAATAAAAGCAAAGGTAAATCTATTAAACCATATCATAGAATCTTCATATCTCACTATGCCATTGGTTGCCCAAAGTGGAGATCTCCAGTGCAATAACAGAATTTTCACATATAAAAACAATAAAAAAGTAAACTATCTGGCACAGGTCAGACATAAAATATATACTCATCAATATTTTGAAAAAGAATACACTAACAGTGCAGTAATCAGCTGCCTAAAAACAAAATAATTTAATACTTTTCAGAAATTTTTTTCTCATTTTATTTTATGCAATTATATCTATCAATATATTTTTTAAAATGGTGCTTAAATATCCTGATTTTAGTTTTAGCAAACCTTATATTTTTATTTTTAAAAAAGACCTTTAATGAAATTAAATAATCTATTGATATATATATGTTGGCTGCATTTTACCAATCTGCACTTAATACTAATATGTGCTGTCTAAATGACCAATTCATTAAAAAAATTATTTGAATCATTTTTAAACAAATTTATATAAAAATCTAAATTATATACAAACACTTTAAATTAATAAAATATTTAATACCAAAACAATAACATTTTTTAATTCAATATAAAGTGGTCAAATTCACAACAGTGATGGATAAATTATTTAATAAAAGCAAGCAAAACAAAAAGTATATATTTTAGTTATTAATTATTTATAATAGAATTATTAGTTTTTATTTCAACATAAAGCAGTTGAATTCTCAAAAATAATATGTAAATTGGTAATTTACACAGTGCAAATTAATAATAAGTTCATATTGGTAAAATTATACAATTATTAATGTAGGGGGAAGGGGCTTATAAAAATTGATACCTTTTAAAAAAGTTATTTATTAAAAAATACCTAGCTTACTTTTACAAAATATATATGGTTTTGATATATATATATATTTTAATCATCATCATAAATTTATAATAAAATATTTAAAAATGAAGCTTATATTATTATTGAAAATATTAATTATTTACTGCACTTACATAATATACTTATACTATGTATAGATTATTTTTGTATATTTAGTTCTATATCCCCATAAAGGTAATATTAATAATTATAGGTATGTGTTTATAAAGTTTCAAATGAGAATCAATAATTATATTATATTATATAATACACTTATATTAATTTTATATGAGTATTTGGTAAAATGATTTCTTTTTTTAAATTACCAAAATATTTTCTTCAATCTCCATTTTGGCTGACAATTTCTTGAGCAATTGTTGTTATATTAATGTGCTGAACTTTATAGTAGGAGAGTAAAGAAAGTTTGTTAAAACATTTGTTAGTCATATAAGATCATAGGTATGATTTTACTAACCTTACCATTGAAAAAGACTTTTCTGCAGTTGCAAAAGTTGATGGATTTACAAGAACTAATTTACAGAAAGAACTATTTCTGATATCAACTGTTTTTGAATAGGTTGTAAAGTTTTCAGTTGCTCAATTACATCACCAAAACCAATTATATTAGAGTTATGAATCAATGTTTGAATAATTGGAAGCTGTGTCAAAAGTAATATAATATTTTGATCATCTGAATACATGGTCTGAATAAATTTTATTTCATTAGCTATGTCTTGACCATTTATAGACTTCAAAAATAAATTTCCATCTAAACATATGTTTCCAAGCTTGCCTGGTTCATCTAATCTTCAATAATCAAAATAATTGTATCCAAGGCCTCAAAATAAATATGTTTGTAGTATTCACTTGATTTAGATTGATGTGTTCCAGAAGATGAGCCAATTTGAAATATTTTGGGAGCCCATATTTTTCTAGGTAATTCTGCCTCAGCAATAGATGAATGAGCATTTGCCTTTTTAACCACAAGAGCATACAATGTATAAAAAACTACATTCATTCACATTGTTTGGGAACTTTTATAGACAATTTGGTGACAGACTTCCCATCAATACCTGACATTTTTTGTGACTGAAGCATTTTTGACAGATTATGAGTAGGAGAGTACAATAATTGGGATGTCTGCATTTGTGCATCACATTCAATAATCTGCCCTTGTTCATCAGCTTGTAGATTTGTTTGAAGACTTTCTTCTCAGCACTATAAAAGAATATCATAGTTGTCTAATATTCTGCTTACTGATCCAGCTCTCACCATCTATCTTGTGGCACTTAGTGTAAAAATATATCCCTTTCTGTTGTCTTCTTCATAATTATTATCTGCTTTTTTTTCATGGAAAATATTTAATGTTTATACTTGAAAGATTGTAGTTATAGCTTTTGGTTGAACTTTTTGTATATGTTTGGCTACTCCTGTGTTATGGCCTAACATATTGCTTGCACCACCAAAGCAATACTACTCAACAATAAGTTCGATTTAAATGAATATGTATTAAGGCATTTTGGCATCTACCTGTTTAAAGCATATTTTATTGAGAGTATTAAAATTTAAGACTGTGTAATTAATATGATGTTTGATAGTGTATATTTAAATTTTTTTATATATTATTTATATATAGATAGGATCTATAGCTATCAATCAGGTTATGAAACTTAAACAACATTATATTTAATTGATATCTAATACACTAATTTTCAACATAGATAAACTTTCCCTAAATAAAAAACTTAATTTGCTTGATTTATAATAATATTATATTATACATACATTCCAATATTTTTAGGCTTGATGCACATATGAGGCAATAGCAGTTACCTAAGGGTGCATAAAATTGATTCTGTGCTTCTCATCATTTACCTCCAAAAAAGGCACACAGCTGCATGAAAAAAATGAACTGCATATTAGAAAGTGATTTTAATTAAAATTCAAAAGTAAATTAATACAAAATAAATTATTACAGGCATGAGAGTTTTCCAGATTGTTTTTATAGAAAAAAAGCAATTTTTTGATGATAAAGAAATTTACAATTCATGTACTAACTATACACAGAGTTCCTACACAAACCAGGGAAACTCATTGAATTTATAAAAGGCCTCACTCAGTTTGGGAAAACTTATGGAATATGCAATTAGTAGTTAAAAACTGTGGAATACTTTTGAAATTTAGGAATCTGTTATAAAAATGATAATATATTATACATTTAAAAATAGTATTATATTATATATTTTTATAATTTTATATATTTTATTTCTGGATCATCAAAGCTGACATTTATTTATAATAACTATGTTTGCAACAGTTGTACTTTTATTTCATATTTTTAGGTGTAAAGATATGGAAAATAAGCATTAGTAATACTGTGAAAGTAATATAAAAATATTGTGGGAACCCTGTAATACAATAATATAATTAATTTTAAAGATCTTTTAATGCATTCTAAGCTATAAAACCAAAACAAAAAACAAAATTAAGAGTCTTAGCAAAATACTTTACCATATGTTTCAGTAAATTTGTCTATACAAAATAACTCCAAATTTTTATTTTAAATCCACTCCTACATGTTAATAAAAGGTTAAATCTGGCATAAAATATGAATTATGATTAATTTAATAAAATAATAAGCAAATAATGAATTTTCAAGGTTTAAGCTTGTGAAACCTAAAACATCCGGAGCCACATGCCAATTTGGGCTGAATACCTCACCATAAAAAATATCTCTAGATTTCTTTTTTAATAATGTCTGAACTGGACTCTTATTTTTTGATATCTATTATAGTTAATACATCAAATGACATTCAAAAATATTACTACAAGAATTGAATGATGGCAAATATAATACTGTAATTGTATTATATTTTTGGTATTTTAATTTAATAGTTTTTAATTGGTTAAATAATTCTGAAATACTTGTCAACTATTTATATGTATGCATTATTATTTTTATTGGCACAATCCTTAATGAAAAGTATTAACTTAACAATAATTTAATTTACAAATAAATTTAGACAGTTTCATGCATTGTAATTTCATGCAGTGTATTTTCTGTAAATTTCAATTATTTAAGTTGTTTACTAGTTTTAATTTGTTACTTATTTTAAATTCTAAATTAAGTGGTTAATTGGTTTCAATTATATTATGATAATGAACTAAGTGGAATAAATTATATTAGTTATATTAAACTAATCTATTAGCTCCATATATTCAATAACATTCTGTAAAATATTATGTAATATATTATTTACAATCTTGGACACACTATGAATGTATATAACTAATATGAATAAATTCAGTGAAACTAAAAACGTAATATTGGCATGTTTGTTGCTTATCCACACAAATATTTAAGCTTGAGTATCCTGAAAAGTGGATTACAGATGAGCTAGTCTCCTTTCTAGAAAAGCAAATCTTAGTGATGAATAAAAAGTGTAAATTTAACATTTCAATCAGAGTATATACTACAAATTTTTGACAAACGAAATCCAAATATTAAAATCAAAACATTAATTAAAAAAAATTAACAAATAAAGTATAAAATAAAATTCAACAAAACTATTTACAACTTTTTAAAGTATTTCTATTTAATCTATTGTATTATTAATTGTTTTAATATGAGAAAGGTTGGCCCCTGTTAAAATGTTATTAAATTCAGGAAATAATTTTTTAATGCAAATTCATTTTTGCATTAATTATTTTGAAATTCAATATAGAGTTTTCATTAAAGATGTCAAATAATTGACTAATAACAGAACACAAAGAAGATAACCTTTTTTCTAATGTTTATTTGGTACAGACTCTGACGAAGAGGATGAAGAAGAGGTTCTAGAGAGTGAGGACGATGATGAAGAAGAAGAAGACGAAAGCGATCGAGAGAAACAAGATAAACATAGCAATCATTCAATACGCTCAAGCAAATCTAGCTTGGTGGCTGTTGCTGCAGTCGAACCTGTGGTCAAATCCAACCCAACACAGAATGAACAAGTTAGTAGTGAAGGTCGCAAGCTTTAGCAATTTTAACTGATATTTATAAGCTTGCTTCACCTATTGTCTACAGGTGGCTGCTCTCAACATGTTTTTACGCAACAATGCAGACCCCTACACACGCCCTCATGCTGGGCGTGGCGCGGACGGAGCCAATGACAGCAATTCAACTGGGCCCGGCTGGGTGGCAGTAAATACAATTGGATCACGGGCCCCCAGCGACTTTACCCAGACTAAAGTGAAACACACCCACGACTTGATGCAAATTGGGGACTTTGCTGCAGAGGCAGCCAGCAAGCAAACTTCTGTGGAGTGGCTGGTCACTCATGGTCTGGAGCCAATGGGCTTAACAATTGAGAAGTTGTTGGAGCGTGGACGACCGGGAAAGCCTGTGCCAGATCCTGGAACAGGGAGGGCCCGGATACACCTCACATTCGATGCGGCCGAAGTGGTGGAGTTTGAGTATCGAGCGCACTTGGAGATAGAGCTTCTCACACAGCGTCTTAAGTGGTGTCTGCAGGTGAGATTCTAGCGGTTTTCTGTGTGGTTAAGGTGTGTTTGTATGGTGATTAAGGTGTGTTTGTGTGGTGGTTAAGGTGTGTTTGTGTGGTGGTTAAGGTGTGTTTGTGTGGTGGTTAAGGTGTGTTTGTATGGTGGTTAAGGTGTGTTTGTGTGGTGATTAAGGTGTGTTTGTATGGTGGTTAAGGTGTGTTTGTATGGTGGTTAAGGTGTGTTTGTGTGGTGGTTAAGGTGTGTTTGTGTGGTGGTTAAGGTGTGTTTGTGTGGTGGTTAAGGTGTGT
>JAUZNC010039613.1:0-18006 GCA_034780395.1 Vannuccia rotundouncinata | reverse complement strand
AACACTCTTAACACTAGAGGATGTCTCACACGGAACACTCTTAACACTAGAGGATGTCTCACACGTAACACTCTTAACACTAAAGGATGTCTCACACGTAACACTCTTAACACTAGAGGATGTCTCACACGGAACACTCTTAACACTAGAGGATGTCTCACACGTAACACTCTTAACACTAGAGGATGTCTCACAATAACACTCTCAACACTAGAGGATGTCTCACACGTAACACTCTTAACACTTACAATGGCTCAGTTGTTTATTTAAACTTAATCCCAATCATGAGAAATAAAATTTGAAGAATAGTTTAGTACAATAGAACACAATATAAGTATAATGTGCGTATAAATTAGATATACATAGATTAAATTATTAGTTTGGGTAGTAAAATTCTTTAAAAATGTTGTACTATGACATCCAGGCAAAATTTGTTAATAAGCTAGTTTCTTTTTATTCTTCGTCTACATGGGTACCGACCCGCAAAAATATTTACTTAAGTCAAAATGAACCAAATCCAAAATACACAATACATACAAACCCAAAATAACCCAATGCAAAAACAGATAAATTTTCTAAAACCTTGTGTAACTATACAAAAAGAAAAAACTACATTTCCTCCAAATCCACCTACCATTGTCTTCATCTTCGTTCATAAAATGGGGCGGAGTGGACGATCTAGACGAAGGCCCTCGTGGATCGTGGACATCAAACCGTCGGCTGTCGTCCTTGCCACCGTCCCCGCCGCCAATGATATTGTTGTTGGTTGGGGTCCAGTTGGACATGTCCGCGAGGTCCGATGCTCTCGATAAGTTCCGCGGATGACCCAGAGAGGAGGAGAGAAAGCTGAGAGCGTCGTCACTGAAAGCCGACGATCCTGGAGGACTGTCCTCTGAAGGAAAAAGGGTGCTTCGGTTTCAACAAATGTTTGTTTGAGGATATACTATCGATGGAGAAGAGATGTCACTGTTTACGGTTCATCATTGGATACTTTGATTATTCATGAATTATTCAACAGCAACACTTATTCGGTCCAATGATAGCTTATCGAATACTAAATAGGAATTAAGAGATTACACAGTTTTATCGGAATAATAATTGATATCTCTGCAGTAACCTAAAGGAATGTCGGTGATGAAGGATCCACTCTTGGGTGACTCCGAGTACAGGTTCTGGACGGACATGGAGGAGTGCTTTTTCATGGAGGAGGACTTGCCGACTAAGGTGGACTTGAGTCGACGGGTCAGACTCTTGGAGTGGTGCTCTTGAGGGGTGCCGCCCTGATAATCAGAGGCCGTGTCGCCTGTAAGATTGACATTGGAGCTGTGGTGAAAGAGATTCCTGAAGTCCTGTCGAGATCTTGAGAGTAGACCATGACCGCCGGCCTATAAATATGGAACAATGTGTGCTTAACAATAACGATAAACCAATAATTGATTGTCGAAAAATGGCAGAAAACTAAATGTTATTGGTTATCAAATTATTATTATAATGACAGGTCAAAGACCAAAAAGAATGAATCAATATTGTTAAGTATTGAATAGTCAGAAAATTGTGAAATAATATATCTTCAAAAAGCGATAATCGTAGTTTGGTTAAAATTTGGACCGCCGCACCAAATAAAAAATGTACTGTGTCACCTTGAGCGACCCATCCGAGGTCTTTCTAGGTCCTGAATCTCCACTAATTGCGTCGTCACGATACTCCTGGACCCAGGCCCAAAAGAACAGTCTCCCACGTGGGCAGGAGTTCTTCCGCGTAGCCTCTAAATGTTCCGATTGAAGCCGCCAGTGGGCAGTGGGGTCACCGTCGTGAGGATAAGCGGGAAGTTGCGTGGGCGGTAAGACCACCTGTCCAATGTGATTGTGCTCTGAGTCGATGACCAACAAGGCAATTGGATCGTGTCTATTGGCCAGTTTTCTAACCACAATACACAGAGAAGAAGTTATAGTTGCTAACAAAAGGTCATAAGAAAGAAAGCACAAGAAACTTCAGATAAACTCGATCAATCGCAAATAGACTTTAACTTCTATACTTCCGAAAATATTAAATCGTTTTTGAAGCCCTTTTCGCTTTGTGTAGGTTACTGAAGTGGATAATTATTATGGATGTAGTTGTAAGGCGCTCAGATTCTGAAATTAATTCATTATATCAAGGTTATGCTAATTTTCCGGTGTCTTGTAAATAGACTAAAGATATATTTCACGTTTTTAAATTAATCACGATGCTTTTTCATTTGTTTTAAAACAATCCAATTGAATTATATCCGTTATAGTTTTGGGAAGGAAATTGTAGATTCTATACGCAGTAATATTGTCCTGAATAACTAATAATAGTTATCAAAATAGATTATCGATAATCTTATAAGTTTCAATCATTTTAGTGGAACAGATATTTACGTAACGAAAACATTAATATTGTGGATTATAAATACAGTTTAGTACATATTATAGTCCAAAAATCTATATATAATACATAAGTAAGAGCTATGTTTACATTTTTGAATTTTGTACACGCTTATCTACAATGCAAAAAGTATACCTCAGTCTATGAAACAGATATATAGGGTTATTAATTTTATCCTAAAATAATAACGATATGTATATTATTTTTTGTGTGTAGAACAAATCCGTAGCATAAGACCTGTTTCTAACGGAATCCATTTATATTTTAATCGTCCGTAAGATAGAACAACTCTACCTTATATATTCTAATGTAATGCAACACAGGATCAACTGCAATAACTTATCGATTTAAAAGAATATCATGTTCATCGTATGACGCAAACTATAATTAGTATGTATAGCATTTATATCTGGTGAGACCAATCAAGGATGCACTATACTAACTTTAATGCGATTAATAATAATAGCTAATCACGGATTGTTTAACTCAATGTTTATCACTATCTGACGATTATTGATTACATTCTACTTTCTATGTGGACCTAAATATTTACACTTGAGTCTGCGAAAAAGATGTATTCTACAGAAGTATATATAATACCGTAAAACTGGATTATTATTCTGGAAAGGTGAACTCGGAATTATATCAAAATCTGACTGGAGAGATTTCAATTCTTACTAAAACTAAAAGTGGACTAACACGAAAACTATTCACATTTAAAAAGACTGCATTATACATAATAAACCTTTCTACCTAATTATATAATTGATAATATCAGGATTCGTACAGAATTTTAAATTGAAGTATAGTATTCATAAAATAAAAATATTATTATATAGAGGTTAGAATCTATTTTTATAATATAGGTTAGTATTTCTGAACACTAGTTCTGAAGCCGTTGACCATTATATACACAAAGAGAACCAATTAATAAAACAAATATTTAAATTATTTTTGAAAAACAAATTATTAAATAAATAAAATTGAAAAATCAATTTTATAACAATAATAATATTTATAACTAAAAGTTCTTTTGAGCTAAAAAAAAACGGCGCCAACAACAAACATTTCCGATAAATAAAGCAGTGCGTCAATCCCAAACAAAATGAACAAATATATATGTGTGACCACTGAACACAACTGAACAGAACTAAATTATACAACCGGCATGCAGTGAAAAACAAAACATTTAAAATACTTACTTACCTCTTCCTAATGAATAGAAATAATATATATAAATATATACAAGATTTTAAATCTAACTGAATTAAATCAATTTATATAATTTGTTTGCTATAAATGAATGTACATAAATTTATAACACATACATAGATATGAAAATATAAATAGATTGTCTTTATATTATTCTAAAAACAAGGACGTAATAGTTCCAAACTGTTTTATATAATTAAATCCTTTTATTTTAAATTTTACGAAAATTGTTGAATTTTAGCATATTAATTTAGTGAATGACAAAATATTCAAATAAAAACTTTTTTATAACTGTATCTCTTTGAATATTCAGACTAATTTCCGTCTCATATATCATATTTAAAAATAAATGTTTATTATTATGTTCTATCAGTTTTTAAAGTTGTATTTCACTTAGTAAAAATATTAATAATTATATCATGTAATAGAAATAAACAGACCGTATAACACATATGTATGTCAAATATTAAAACAGTTCAAATTAAAACTATTATTGAGACCGGAGAAATAAGAATGAAATATTGTTAACGAAATATTGAATAAATCGGCATATAACACGTATATAGCAACTTAATTTGGTATAAAAATCAGACTAAAAAACGACCAGCTATCTAATTTTTATTTCAATTACATTACATCAATAAAAATAGAATCATTATTCTGATAATCTTCAGTGTTACCACTTAACACATACCTCGCGTGATTATGTTGCTAATAGTTTACGAGTCTATAGGTAAAATATCACACAATTTACACACTGATGCAAATAATATCTTATTTATGTATTCCATAAAACACAAGTAGACAGTTTCCTTGTCATTTAGTTTGGATATATTATACTCCAATTAGTTAAAAAGATTTTATAACAATACGACAAATATAATTAAAAAAATAAATATAATATAATAACTCCGGCTAAAGTGCACTAAAATGCTCAGATAGTTTTGAAGAGTAAAGGTTTTAGTTTTAAGGTTTTATAGCAACATTTTGATATCATGGTGAAAGGATGTTGGCAATTACATATTGTAGAAATTAATCGAATTATACGTATGTATTCTGCCAAACTATTTCAATAAAAAATCAATAAAAAAATTGAAGCGATTAGAATGAAATTTATAGAAGGTTGAGGTGAACATCTTAGACAAAACCTGCAGCTAACGAGAACGTTTTTAGAATAGCAGGAACAAAATGAATCTCATTATTAAAAGTATGTGAATTGGCAAGAATTGGCGTTTCTTATAGACATGCCATCATGCCAAAAAAAATGCAGATATTTTGAAAATTCGAAGGTGTCCGGATGATTATCAGAAATTAAACAGCTATATATCGCAGGATTTATTAAATGAGCAAACATCAAGGCTGAAGGCTTCGGAACAAAACATCTACTTATAAAATCGAATAAGTAAGTATTACAAACTTTTAAAATTTAAGCAATTAAAAATGTTAGTTAGTTGATTTAATTATATTGAATAAATGATTATACTATATTGGTAGATATCTGTATTGTATAACTTATGGTATTGAAGTTTAAATAAATAAACTATGCATAATACAAGTTGTAATATTTTTACAACGTGTAATTTACAACATTCTTTAATTTTATCGATTTAGTCAAATATATTTACAGTTCATTTTTGTAGGAAAAATTAATAAAAATATTATATTAAATTCAATTCAATTCAATGTATACCTAGATAAAATAAAACACTATCCATTGTTTAATGTACCGCTTTAACTAATTCAAAATATTTAAAACTGTACAGAAGGATACCAAACAATTAAAAAATCGATTTTATCAATCCTTACTGGAGAAAATTAAAAAAAAAGTTCAAATGTGTTGAAGTAACATTTGCAGCAGTAGAAAGAAATTCAAATATTCGTAAATTTGGTAAGTTTTTGTTTCGTTTTCAATTTTTTATATTTGTATTAATTATAGGAGAGCAATGTCGTAACGGCTTGATGTTCATATTGTATTAAACTTGTTAATCTCTCTGCTTTATTAGATCTTTTAAATAGCATAAAATGTATTAAATGTAACACTAAAATACAGTATTAAAATGTTTATTTACATAGTTATTTCACAGTTCCATTGAGGATTTCCGTTGGGAGCGTCGACAATTTCGGTTGCTTTTTTCTTCGACCCACCGATGAAAACTACGCGCCATTTCACCGTGGTCTTTTCTGAAACAAAATTAAGTCGGAACAAATTGAGGATATTCTCAAAATAAGAGTAACAATGATTTGTGTTATAATTTAGACAACATTTAATTAACCAAATACTAGTCTAAGTTATATTAATTTACAAAGAATAATTAGAGCTGGATTTTAGAAAAGACTTGACTCAATATTAACAAAATTGTATTTAATTGCAAATACATTTTATTTATTTTCGGAAAATCTAGATTTTAATTTTAAAAAAACGATGATTCACTTGTAAATATTGTGTTATGTTTGAACCCCAAACTTATAAGTAAAAACAATCAATGTGACTATCTAATAAGTGTAGAAGTTTTAGTTCAGGAAGAGCTTATACATATCTGTATTTAAAAAAGGTATTCGGGTTTTATATTTAAGACAGAAATAACCAATTCTAAAATTTTCATCGGCTTCTTAACAGAACTGTCGAGTTTGTTACATTCTCTTAGATGTAACGTTATAATATGTATAAAAATGACGCAAATATGTACGCAGCTATGTAAAATAACTAAACTTCGGAATATATATCTATTAATAAGTACTGATCTATTAAACAAGCGTATATCAAAGTAGTTCATACTCTTCTTGTTTTCTGCTTGTATGAACTGAAGATCTTCTGCTCTGAATACTGCAAATGAAAGAAAACAAAAGTTCGCACATTTATTGATCCGTCAAATAGATAATGATTCAATACGAATCGATAGCTCAATTATCTTAATAAAAGTAGAGTTGAAATCAAAAAGATATTAAGTTACAATCAAGTTAATTAATAAACAATGAATATATATAAATATAAATAATATAAACAAATATTAATAAACAATCAAATTGAAGACAAAACTTACCTCTAATCACCACAACTTTGGGATCCTTCATATTGGAAAACATTGTGAAGATTGAAATCTAAAGAGATTCGATTTACTATTTAAATATAACATACTGGATTTTTGAGCTATGTTCATGGATTCATGCACTCACATGACTGATAAAATTAGGTTTTCATGTATAAAATGAATAAACAATAGATAATAATATTTTCAGTATAATTTTTTTTTAATTGGTAGTCTTCACTGAAGAGTTGATATCTAGAGTTATATAAAATGGTAAACCTATGCTAGATTATTTACATATATTCGGAAGTCTCTAGAAAAGAGACCATGTTAAAAACCTCTTTTATGAAGATATTTTAAATGGGGGATGCATTCAAAGTTAATGTTTACAAAGTTATTTTGAAAAAATATTTACTCGTTTGGTAATTATTTTGTTATACTTTTTAAAATGTAATTAGAATTTTCTTTTTGATGTAATTTTGTAGAGAATCTGATAGATTAATTTTAAAGTCATATAAAAAAATTGTGCTAAATTAAATTCAAAGATAAATAAAAGATAGATGAATCCCAAACAAATGTTTTTCGATGTAATTTAAGAATCTATAATAGTAATAAAACTTACACATTTTGTTTAAAAATATGGTCAGAAATTATGTAGCTATTAACAATGTATAAATGAAATCGTTTTAACAATTAATTAAAATAGAATAAATATTTTATCATTCACAAAATTCTATCATATAATCATAGAAGCATATGTCTACATTTTATACTACATTTTAAATTGTTTTCATGTATATATATAATCTTGTGACCAGGGGGCATAGCCAGAATTCAACATGGGGGTATGCATTTTGAAAGGAGTGGAACTCAATCAGAGAGAACCAATATTTGTTGTTAGTTAAATTTAGAAGAATCCATGATTAAGATAATTTTATAATTTATTATTGATGAAATGTTGAAATATATGGTAATATATGGTATGTAATTTAGGTAATTTAGGCCAAAAATTTAGGAAAATTCTAATCATTGAAGATGCAATTTTGACTATATTTCCACAACTTCATTAAAGTCAATGTCTTTATCATAATGAATGTGGGGCAGTGCCAGGTTTGTAAGGTGTTCTTGGTCTATTGAAGCTTGCATATAATTGTGGAGACATTGGAGATAGCTTGCATTGCATTCACATTTGCAAGAAGTTACTAGCAATGAACTGACAATGATTATGTTTGCTATTTATTGGAATTTGTTTTCTCATAGTCCTAAAAAACATCACCCAAATTTTTTTGTACTCTGAGAGCGGTAAATAGTCTTTTGTGGGGGGTGTGAATGACCCCCCACACCCCCATGGCTACACCCTTTAGGGGACTATAATAATATTTATTTATTTATAATATTTATAATATTTATAATACATTTTTTAATACATACTCAAAATAAATAAAGTTAATAAATGCAGTTGATTTTGTCTATACTTACTCCTTCAAAGATGTTTTATAATTAAATTCAAAATGTATTCTATTACAATTATCCAGGTTTTTGATGATAACTTTGTGTTTGATTGTAATTAAATGATAATGATGGATAGCTGATGATGATGTTATACACACAGTATTTTCTCAATCTCTTGTAAGTAAATGTAGGATTTATCAAGAGTATTTAGTATTGTAATAGTAGATGTATTAAATTTCCTTAACATGGAACTAATATATATATGTCATTAAAAGTACAATAATAAAAGATATTAGTTGTATAGTAGAAATTAAAACAAAAGAAATGATTTAAGATATACAATTTATTATTATTATCTAATTGACAAGATTAATAATTGAAACACAGTATATCAGAGTAAAATTTCATTATTAAATGAAACCAGATCATATTCTAATATAGGAGAATTATGAGTCATAAATTTTATTGTTATTTTTCCATGAACTAAAATATAAATATATTGAAAAAGTTTAAAATATAAAAAACTATTTTAATTGTCTGATATAAACCACAAAGTATTAATCAAATAGGATACTATATACAGTCTACTCCACCTAAACCGGACACCCATAAATCTTAACAAAACGTCCGGTTTATACATTGTCCGATTTAGGGAAAGTGAAGAAGTCAAGGTCTAGTATTGGCTTTGTGCCAATTAGAATGTTATTGTATGTGGATTAATGCATGACTGTCTCTCTCTCTCTCTAAAAATTACTGCTTTAGGAATGTTAAGACGCAGTTTATTTGTGACTTCGATGTGCGGCTGTCTTTCTATTGTTGTCTCTCTCTATTGATTACTGCTTTAGGAATATATTGTTACTTTACAGGAATGCTCTTGAAAAGGCATCCAGATTACACATAGCTAAATACTGTATAATACTGTGTAAGGGACTGCAAGAAGCATCCAGTGTACAGTTTAGGCACATCCGGTTTATAGGTGCTATTTAACATAGAAAATATAGGTGGGAAATATTGGTTCTTTATGTGGGGTCCTGTTTGAATAATCATCCGGATTAGGCACATCCAGTTTAGGTGGAGTAGACTGTACATAATTAATCTTTTTTATTATATAAGGGCAATTCCATTTTAAAGTGTATATTTTTTTTATAAGAAAATTTTTTTTAAAAGTCATCATATAAGGCTTTTCCAACATTTATTTTAAATCTACACCATATGTACTCATTTACAGATTTTTTATTTATGAATCCTCATTTAGATTATATGCAATGATTACAGGACAGTCTGATTACATGTTGTGGTTTAATGAATACCTTAGGGTATACCTACTAAGTGTATAAGTTAATAAATATTCACATATGACGAGTACTTTATTGTGTCTATTTAACTATCAATCACAGTCAAAAAAATGTTTTTCATCTTTAAAATGAAACATAGAGGGGTCAGTCTGATTATAAATTGTGGTCTATATATTTATATCTCTGTAGTATTGCTTAGATGGATTTAAAATAAATGTTTTAACATTTAGCTGTTAATAATGAATTAGTATCATAATTATATAATGATTAATTAATTTTTTATACTTAAATTTCTTTAAAAATTGACTGTCATGTGTATTAAAAAGTGTAAAAACTCTGTGGAAACTCATAATATACTATTTAAATTGCATGTGAATTTTAAATTCAAGGAAACTTAATCTATTTTAATCCTTTCTTTGAATAATTATCCATTTGAAATATGAATTGTGTAAAAAAAGATGGGGAACTATATAGAAGTGGTAAAAATTAATATTTAATATTATACCAATACTAACTTTTTTAGATTTACACTCAATATAATGCCTACATTTTAAAAATTATATACATCAAGCTTACAGCTTTAAAATTAAATTTTAAAAATTGAGAAATATCTCAGCTGAAATGTAAGTTATGACAAAAAACAGATTTAATGAATACATGAATTTTTGTTTGGTATATTTCATAAAGTTAACATTTTTTTTTTACTTTATGTTTGCAGTTTCAGAGAAATATATTTTGTAAATTAACAATTTATACAATATTTATAACAATTTGTAAACTTTTAAAAACCAATTTGATGTAATCATTGCTGTTCAGATGTACGTCTGTCTACCTCACACACTATTCAGATGTGCATGAGAGAAGTTTTAATTTTAATTAAACACAAACATTTTGTGTTCAATTCGTAATAAGCTGGTTTAATGCTTTGTATCGATTTTATTAATATGATTATATATGTCCAAATATGTACGTCTGAATATTAGATGGATATACATCTGAATAGACACTTTGTTTGATTTATGTCATTTAAATAAACTTTAACCCATTTAATATATGTATCTCTCTGACACACTCTGCCATATTAAATGCAATTGATTTAATTATACTAAAAAATAACTATAACAGAGCAATAAAATTTTCATAACATAAATTTACAAAAGATTTTTACACCAACTAGTATTACAATAAATATTGGTAACAGCTGATCAGATTAATAAATTCAAAAAATGCTCATGATTGTTTTAAAACTAATGAACTTTTTTATTTATAAATAAATTTTAAATTGAAAATAAATGATTATATAAAATATACTTCCAAATCAGGCACGTCGGAACGTTTTGAGTGTTAAGGTGGAGAGCTAAATTTTTAAAGGGCACTTTGACGATTTTCAAAAGGCTACCTATAAAATAACATGAAAAGTACGTAATACGTACACCCTATAATAA
Organism: Vannuccia rotundouncinata; assembly: GCA_034780395.1. Classification (NCBI taxonomy): domain Eukaryota; kingdom Metazoa; phylum Platyhelminthes; order Proseriata; family Coelogynoporidae; genus Vannuccia; species Vannuccia rotundouncinata. Next base: position 7,170 of record JAUZNC010039613.1, on the reverse strand, counting down.
TTACTCCCATATTTTATTTATATATTTACACTCGCGGAAAGTAATTGTTATTCAGTATTTTACTTATATTATTTTAAAATTATATAATATTTATGAGCTTGCAATGTTGTACTTTCGATATGGGGGGGAAGTAGAAACATATCCCCCCCCCCCCCAGTAAAAGGCCAGCAAGCGGGGCCGCTGCAGCAGCCCCCCCACCCAAATTAGGGTGTTTCAATCCGTGCCTGCAAATTATGCCTTGCATGCAGTTAGCTATATTAATAGAGTAGTATTAATAGCTATATTTCAATTTAATAAATGAGCCGAAAAAAAGTTGTATTCATATCGTTATAAACGTTTTCCACATATTTATTATAGTTATATATATATATATAGGTATATAATGTCGGTGAAGTTAGAAAAGCCTTATGTCAAGCCTTATTTGAACACATTCTTTGAGATTATGTTAAGTTTGAGTAGGTATATGTTTAAAAAATTCGGTTAAATATATATTTCATATCTGATTACAATTATATAAATAATAATACTATAATTGTACGATTTTATTCACGTTCTAATTTCATATATGCATTAAAGTAGTCTTGAAATAATTTATTATGCATACATTTTAGCATACCTAAATATCGTAACAAAGTATTTTTTAATAATTATCACTATTATAAATATAATAAGAACAAATAAATTTTTCCAAAAATAAAATTTAAACAAATGTTATATTAATTTTTTTATCGTGAAAATATTAAGTAAATGGCGCATGTTAATTTGATTATGAATTAAATTAAAATATTTCAGCTAATCGATCGGTTAGCTGCATAATACAGTAGTGTAGTCTGTGGATACGACAAGCGACTTTTAAGTGATGTTTATGTGATGAATTGACTAAGTGATAAATATATTTATAAATTAAAGATATCAATCTTGTATATAAACTTAAAAAGGATCAAAAATTTCATTATTTACAGCAAATAATTTCAGATTCGACAAATGGAAGTTGCCGATGCGGAATGTGGTTTAAAAGCAGATTTACTTTTCTGAAACGAAAATTAGAACCAGAGTAGCATCATCTTACTTATTCTAATTACCTATGAATTATCCTAAATTGTAATTTTTAAAATGAATATGCATTAACTAATCTTTTCTTTACAGACTTATAATATTTATATATATATATAAATTCAACTTAAAATTTATAATCCAAAAACAAATTTTATTCACAAAAAAGCATATTACAAAACACTCGTCATATAACCAGAAAAATTTGCATTTATGTAATCTATATAAAGTTGCAAAATACTAGTAGGAACATGTAACCATAGTAAAATTAAAATACAAAGTTATAGTAAATTATTTTACCTCAAGAAAATAAATTTACAAATGACATGAATACATGGTTGCGACTAGGTTATATTAAACATGAATAAATAAGAGTAATATACACGACATAAAATTGGTTAAGTAGTACTCAAATACAATAATTTGTGGGTAGATTAAAGAATCTAAATCACTCGTCTGCTTAATTCTGTTTTCTTCTAAAGCTGCAACCTGCAAAAAAACATAGATGTGACAATCAACAATAGCTAAACTAATTATCAAAAAAAAAGAAAAAAAGTGTATTAAAATCAATATTGTTAGGTGTATGTATTTTATTAAACAACTCAATATAAAATGAAGTTGGCAAACTATAAAATTTGTCTATAACAAAATTAGATGTTAGAAAGCATAAAAATAAAAGAGTATATTAACTAATTATATTACTTACAGTAATATCATAATATTACACAGCAATAGTAAAATAGTAATTTAATCCCTATAACTAAAACAATTTTTGGAATATACTTAGCATAATCTCTGTGGTAAATACTCGCTTATATTTTATTACATTGGTACTAATTAATTTATAATAAGAATGTTAAATGATAATAAAGATCAAGACAAAGATTTATCAGCTCACACTGATGCGTTTGTTAATAATAGACGCAATTAATTAGTTACAATTTGAAAAGGAAGCAATTATATACAAGAGTACCTCACACATATTTTTAAAACTAATTCGTACACTTAGTTTCACTTTGCATCATAACTCTCAACACTTGATAATTTAACCTGTTAAAACCAAAAATTATCTTAAACACATAAACGATGTACTTTCCGCTTTGTTATTGTCAATCCATTTGAAATCAAAGCAATGTAAAAGAATCTACCGTCGTACTAATAACTAACTTATAAAATCATTCCGAAAACTTTCGAATACAGGTTAAGCCATCTTTCCCATAGAGATAGAATAACATAGTATTTATTTATGGTCTTTTATCGACCACCTTGTGAATTAAAGACAATCGATTTATGTAATACCAGTTACAAAAAATAATTTACAATGCGGAAATTTACTAAATATAAATGTAACAATGATCTAGCCTATTTTATTTATACAAAACAATCTATCAAAAAATAGTCAGTACATTCAAAACCAATAATTGATTTGTGTATTTCAAATACTATTTAAGGTACAATTAAGGAGTATTAACGTTTTAGTCGGGTGATATGATTAAAATGTAAAATAGTTTCACATTTTTTTAAACCATGCAATTAAAAATCTTGACAATATTCTTTATATAAAACTAACTAATGATATTTATTAAAGATATAATTAGTAACTTATACAAAAAATGTAAAATTTTCACAGCAATTTACTTCTGAACTTATAGAGCCTAATAACTGATAAGAAATAGTATTTAATGTTAAAAGTACTCTATGAAGTTTCTGTCACGGGATCAACAGTAACACATACCGTCAACTCAAAAACAATTCTATTGAGCAGAGAGACACAATGCACACAATCTTAGTCTATTTGAGATGGTAAATACGAAAACATGTGTAAATAGAATAGAAAAATATTACGTCTATATCAAGAATACATGGGATGAACAGCAGCATGTATACTCAAATAATATATCGACTTGATTATTTTATTAATTAATTAACGAACATACCTTCAGTTAGTTTCGCTTTTCCTCCAGTGGGCTGGGACAGAACACGACTACATCCGGAGCATACTACAACTGTTTGGGCATGACTAAAAACGGTGTTGATTTTGAGACAACCTGACGTAAAAGAAAGAGATATAATTATACATTAATGGAAACGAAGAAACCAGTTTGCAAATCAACCAATACTTTCATATCATTACTGAAATATAACCTTACCAGGACATTTGACATCCATGAAAAAAGAATTTGGAGATGGTACCAAACGCTTTAGCTTACAGCGTCGCCTTTCTTCGCTCATTTTTGGGTGAAGGATATCAACAGCGAGCTGAAATAAAAATAAAAGTGAAACAATCATGGATTGTAATAGCAAAATGTGAGAATAATATATTTTACATTTCGGTTTTAATAATTGATTGGTTAGTCTTATTATTTATTTAATGATTACAATGTGTTATCATTGTTATTAAATTTAGTCAACCTAATTAATACAATTACTTCGTTATTATATAATATAGATTTCTTAATTCAAAATAACTACTAAATTAATACATAATATAGTAATTTGAATATAACTTTAAAATGGACCAATACACATTGATTGTACACTCAATTTTGAATAATTTAAAATAGTAATATGTTAATCATATTAAGTATGTTAAAGTTATACAATTTAAAATTGTATTGTTGTTTTTGAGAAATTATGAAAAAAATCTTCATAAAATATTTCTACAAAAATGTGCAAGTCTTCATATATTTTGTAATGAAAAACATCTAAATTATATCTTATAAATTATAGAAATCTTATAAAAAATGTAGTAGACTTGATATTTTTAAAAGTTAATTTAAAATTTCAATTTAATTATATTATATTTTACTATATTTCAATATACTATACACATTTTATTCTGATTGCATTGTTTACCCCTCTCCTAAATGAAATATTACAAATGGTGTCCTATTTAAAAAGAGAAATACACAGCTTTTATCAAGGTTCATTTTCACTGCAAATGAGATAGCAAAGATGATTTTAATTAAAAATGATTATTATATAATATGAAATTACAGTCCAGATTACATAAAACCCCAAATTCATAAATTTACAACAATACAGCTCAATCATGATATCTAGTCTATGGTAAATACAAATGTCACAAAATAAAGTTTGTGGAAATTTAAGTGGCATTTAAATATTTGAAATTGTATTACTTCAGTAAAATATCAAATTCATAAATTTACAACAATACAGCTTAATAATATTTGTTGTAGATAGATAATTCAAATAGACAAATAAGTTATTATTTTAAATATAAAAGTAAAAACAGTGAAGAATTTCTTTTTTGACATAGTGAAAAAATTATTCCCTGACATTTCCAGATCCTTTAAAAATACCCACCATTTCCAGGACCTTTTAAAATTTTCCTGGCTTTACCAGGTTTTCTAGAAGCATAGAAACCATTAAGAAAGGTTTTGGCAATCTACTAAACATATCATCAAAAAATATTTATAATAAAAAAAAGTTATGGGTGGCTGTGTCATTCCATTTTACTCACGTTTTTGAAGTCTTACCACCTAAACAAAAGAGCCTATTTTAACAAGCATCTTTTTAGATTTTTTCCTTGATATTACTAATGTACCATAATAAAGACTCAAAAGGAATTTGTTATATTTGAAAAATTATTGCATTATTTATCTAATACTGATAGCACAATATGATCCTAAAAAACTATGCCAATTACAATAATTTTTAGGGTGGCATTCTGAATTCATTCTTGAGACTAAATTTTAATAGAAAAACTACATATAAAATTTAGTCTCAAGGATACATTTCAGAATACCACACTCAGGTCCTTATTCACAGTCATTCCTTGAGATTTGAGGAGTCCTTAAATACTTTGTGGTAAACTTTCTAAGATACAATCAATTTTCAAGGATTGTTAACCCTTGTGCGGCGCACATGTATAACAATCATTGATGGCGCACATGATCATTTTTGGTCACTTTTATTTTAATCATGAATAAGACATACCACCTAACTAATGTAATCTGCATTATACTTTGGGTACATGGATTCTATTGGTGCAGACAATTCAATACAATGTGGTTATGTAATGAGTGAGAGATAATAGTTATTCATATTTATTGAGATAAGTACTCATAAATATTCAGTCATGGCTGCTAGACATATAATTGACAATTCAGACTCTGATTCATCAATAGACGAAGCTTCCGACTCTGATCATCTTGAAAGAGAAACTTCAATCAAATCTTCTGAGGAGTCTGATAGTGGAGATGATAATCCACCTCTCCTCACATCTTGCAATGGCCTTATTCAATAAGAGCAGCAGCCTCCTGCACCTCGGCAACCAAACCGGAATAATGTCTTCAGACAGTGTAAAGGTGAAACTCATGAGGTAAATCAGGGTCAGTGGGTAGTGGAAGACCTTGTGCATCCAATTTGAAACAGTGCTCGTAACATCACTACTGACAACTTTTTACAAGTTTACCATTATCAGACTCACTACTGAGACAAAATCTCACCCTATGCAGGACACTCTGCCTGAACAAACCTGAGCTGCCCCCCCAGATGCTGAAATCGAGGGATAGAGAAGTCCACAGCACTATCTTTGGATTTCACAACAACAAAACAATTTCATCTTATGTTATAAAGCAAAGCAAGGTGGTCAATAAATTATCTACTATGCACCATGATGCTGCAATTACAGATAGACCAGACCAAAATCCCAACATGATTATCTTTTACAACAAAACAAAGGACGCTGTTGATACACTTGATCAGTGTGTCAAGACATATACATTGAACAGGAAGACCAACAGGTGGCCCAATAAACTTTTCTGGAACATCCTCTATATTGTTTGTATGAATTCATATATCCTGTGGACAAGCTGTCCTTATTGCACCTCATGTTCATCGAAGATTTATTATACCACAAGTCCCACTATCAGTAAAAGATATTATAAAAATGAAGTGGTTTTATATGAGTTTCCTCTTGCAGGACTTCAGGCAAGACAACAATGTCACTTGTGTCAGAACCAGGAACTCACCACTCTGCAATGCATTTGGTGTAACAGAGGAGTTTGTAAGAACCATTGTGGCTATTTATGTAATAACTGTTTATTCTTTACTATTTCTCAGAGTTGTGTACTATAAACTCTATACTATGCTTATGCTGAACATCATGCTTTTGAAAATATTATTCAATAGTGTTACATTGTTGTTTACTAAAAGATGATCCAAAATATAAACTATCTACATCATATAGATTTTTTTATTTCACTTTGATTATATAAGTGATCAAAAATGATCATGTGTGCCGTATAAGGGTTAAGTACTCCATAAATCTCAAAGCTCTACTGTATGCATTACATGGCAAAAAATCTTTTACCTGTTCTTACATTTTACCATAATAATCTTGACTACATACATTACATTATTTGTTATATTGAACTAATAAGGAATACATACAATAAATGTTTTAGTAATCTCCTAATTGTATTGTGTAAAAATATTGATTATAACAAAGGTGATGAGGTTGTCCCACATTCTGGCAGGGGTGAATATCTTATTTTTAATAACCAGAACTTCAGGAATATATAATGTGCAGGTGTTCTAGTTAATATTTAACTAAAAATATGGCAATAAAGACAGGACAAAGATTTTACAACAAAAGTCTCAAGATACTGTTTTAAGAGATACTATAAATGTAATGTATATATTTATTTTTATTATTTAAAAAATCAAGGTCACATTTAAATGAAATTTGGGTAAGTAACTCTTTAAAACATACAGAAAAAACTGAAAAATGAAAGGGCTATATCTATTTTTTTAGCAATTCAATATCTAAGTTTATAAAAAGTTTGACAGTCACCAGATGATAGTGCCACTCCACCTTACCTTAATACAATATCATAAAATATATTATGAAATAAAGTAAAGTTTGTGAAAATAAAGTGAAGCCATTTAAAATTAGCTTTATTTTTAAACCCATAAATAGTATATTATTGTATTATTTTACAATACTTTTAAAAGCAAATAAAATGTGATGAGATAGGTATACATAAATATACAGCTATTACATTTATATAGGTATACAGGGTTCCCACGCTTTTCACTAGACAAAATTCCATGACTTTCCATGACCCTTTTCCATGACTTTTTCCGCAA